>CM055825.1:19395640-19426875 GCA_029582265.1 Zoroaster sp. YZ-2022 | reverse complement strand
TAAAACCGTGATTACATAAACCCACAGGTGTTTAGGCCAAGGATTAGGAGTGTTCAGTGTGCAATTAAAAAATTCCAAAAATATTTCGGGGTTTTGGTATATTTTCAGTAGTTAGAGTGACACTTTTTGGGGATGATAGGTTGGTGAAATTCCGACGCAAGAATTTCACCAACCTATATATTCATGGGAACCCGCTGCTATATGGGATTCTAGCCGCCAATTGTCATCGGGCAAGCTCGGTGGTCGAGAGGTTAAGACGTCTGCACTAGTAAGCAGGAGGTCGTGGGTTCGAATCCCGCCCGAGTCGCCTGTGTAGTTTTTCACAGACACTCGGAGAGCACTGAGTATTGTAATGGACATTCCAGCTTTCCGGGTCCCTTGGATCATGGAGGAAGAATCTCTTTCTTCCTCCACGCTTGGATGGACTGTAGCTGTACAATTGTAATTAAAAGATATTTTGACATTCCAGCTTTCCGGGTCCTTGGATCATGGAGAAAGAATCTTCTTCCTCCACGCTTGGATGGACTGTAGCTGTACAATGGTAATTAAAAGATATTTTGACATTCCAGCTTTCCGTCCTTGGATCATGGAGGAAGAATCTTTCTTCCTCCATGCTTGGATGGACTGTAGCTGTAACAATGGTTGGATCATTTGGCTGCTTCATAGATACAACATGTGCACTAGACCTTACAAATACTGGCTATATAACCTATGGGTATGAGGGCTCCAGGGTGGCAGTCTGGACCTGTGGCTGGGGACAGAAAGTTGTTCGGACGGCGGTTGTACTTTATTTTGTATAAAGTTTAATTACGCAAAGGATTGCCTGTATTATCAGCCTGTCGTCCGAACATTAAGGTAATACTATTTTAGTTATTTATATTAGTTTAGTAGTGTCCTGAATTGTTTCTTTGCTTTGCCAGTCTATATTGCTTTTATGTTTGAGTGGTAAGCCTCCCTCCTTGGAGGATAATACATGAAGAATAACAGTATTTAGTTTCGTTTTGTTTTACTTATTTCTGTTCTCGATTGTCTCTCCCCCAACTGACGGATTAAGATATATCCGTTACAGTTTTTGGTGGCAGCGGTGGGATTCTATCTTAAATTGGGGAGGACTTAGTTGGGATGGGATCGAGAACAGATTTAGATAGTCATTTGAATCAAACATTAAGGCTTTTGGACGAGGAAATACAGTCCAGAAGAGAAAGGCTGGCTGAGTTAAGGATGACTTTACCGTTAAGTTCCAATGCCCCCAGCCGCAGATCTGCCCCTTTGGGCAGATTAAGACTCGGGACACTTCTAGACACTTCTAGTACAGAGTATTGTTCGTTACCACAGCGTACCCATAGGCCTAAGTCAAGAGCTAATGATGTACCAGTAGATTTAAGTAGTACTTTAAGACAGCCACTAATAGAAAAGTCGTTGAAACCAGTTGTTCAGCCAGATAATTACGATGGTAGTAAGTCATTAGAGGATTGGTTAACTAATTTGAATTTATGTAGTCAGATAAACGGGTGGTCGCTGGAACAGAAAACTAAATTCTTAGCCGTAAGATTGCGAGGGCCAGCCCTCCAGGTTTACACAGACTTAGCCGATTCAAGTAAACTTGATTTTTCTGCAATTGTCAATGCGTTGAAAGATCGATTTTTCTCCGCAAGGACAGTCGGGTCTGTATAGGGCTAAGCTTAAGGTAAGAACACGCAGGAAAATCGAGAAATTACCCGAGTTAGCTAGTGACATTCGCAGACTTGTCTCTAAAGCATACCCTGATGTATCAGCAGAACTTAGAGAAGAGTTAGGCAGGGACCATTTTATAGAGGCATTGGACTTACCTGAAATTAGAATGCAAGTAAGAAGGGCAAAACCTAGAGACCTCGGGGGCGCCCTTACTGCAGCCCTGGAGGAAGAGGCCTTTATCCAGGTTGAGTATAACAAGACTGATATGTTACAGAGAATAGGTGCTAATGCATGTCAGAGTAAGCCAACTATTAATACTGCTATACCTGAACCTGAGCTACTTGATCAGGATGGTCTTAAACTTAAGGTTCTGCAGTTAGAGCAAACTGTAAAAGAGCTTCAGACAGTTCTCAAAGATAAACAGGCTAGTGGTAGGTTTAGACGACCTAGGGGCCCCATTATCTGTTGGAATTGTAGGCAGGAAGGCCACAGACAGTTTGAGTGTCCGTTTAATGCCCCACCACCTAACCAACCACACGCTATCCCGGATACTACAACTAACGAGCAGGGAAACCAGGTGCGGCTGTGATCAATATGTAAATAAGGCTTAGGCCTATGAATTTTACCGAGCACGGGCATAAATCCCAGGGGGGTGGGGGATATATCCCACCACTTTTTGGACCGGGGATGGTCCATAGGATCATTCCCCAAAATTTTCCATGCGTTGAAAAAAATATATACATGTATACTAAAAATACACATGTAATGGCTGTACTGTAGCTGCAAGATTCTGAATAGTTGTCGACTGCAGAACTTCAAGCTATACCGTGCACCAAAATTTCAAAAACATCCCCCCACTTTTCATCACGGATTTACGCCAGTGTTACCGAGTGCTTTGTTAAATGGTCTACTGGTGTCAATCTGAGCATTAGTTTGGGACTTGCGTCTAGTATACATATACATGGAGAAATATGCTTAAGGGGTTTGTAGTTAAGTTTGTTTCAATCTTATGTTGTGCTAAACTTCCAGTCACAGTGGAATGTTCTTTCGATTCCGTGGAAAACTACAGTTATTAGAAAAGTTTCCCACCATGCAAAGCCTTAAATCCTATATCAAAACTACAGTTATTTAAAACAGACATAGCATCCAACAATTTTCATATTTTCGAGCCCTCATTCAGTCCAAGACACATTATTTTCTTGTGCAGTGCAGTGCAGTGAAAGTACTGTTAATTATGCAGCTTAATATACGTGGTTTAATGATAAGTACTTAATCATTACAGATACACATACCGTACTACACTACGTACTGTGTAAGTTCATTTGGCTAATAATAAATTATATCATTTTTATAGTTTTATAGTATTTTTCCCCTATAATTGTTGAAAATAATAAGCCAACCTGTTGGTATAGTCAATCGCGTAACCGTAAGGTAGTTGTGTACACTACTCTTACTTATATTTCGCCCGTGAGCAGTAAATAAGTTACCGATATATGCGCCTTTTTTCATCCTGTCACATGGTCTCTGAGCTCTTCAATTGACGTGCAAGATGTAATTATACAGCGCTGCTGTCGGTTGCATGTACTGTTGGGAAACGTACACGTCAAAACATTTTTTTTAAATTTCTCTCTAACTACAAGACAAGAAGTTGTTTTTTTAACCTTTTAAAATTAACAAATTACCGTTTCGCAACAACATTTCATGGAATTTAAATACTTAATATCCCTTAAATTGTTTAGTAAACATAATTATTAAGGGTGCACTATACAATGGCGCCATTTTGCGTACATCAATATGAGTTTAATGTTTGTAATTGCATACTAATTTTTTAAAACTCGTAAAACACGAGTATTAATTCCAGCCTGGAAATTTGAGATAAATCGATAATTGTTAACACGCTACTGCACTATTAAATATAATTATATCTTATAAGATTTATATAATTATATCTTATAAGAATTATATCTTATAAGAATATATGATATCCAAAATCACATTGTGTTATTTGTACCAATATAAACTTCGTGTTGAACATACTTTTTAAACTTTAGAGGAACGGTACGGTTACTTGATCATCAGTGTCCATGAATTACAGTTATAATTGTCTTATAATGTTTTACTTTTAACACATCGCTGCAAAAACAATAAATTCATAAATATTGTTCGCGTTTATTTTTGTTAACATGAATATAGAGTTTATTTTGTTGCCAACTAATGTAAATGTATAAAAGCAGACGACCTTTGTTTTAAATCTTAATTATAATGAAAACTTAAGGTTGTTTCCTTTCCTATATCACTACATAATACAATTATTTCTATTTAACGAAGGTGCTTATGATAACGCACAACAGCCAATATGAACTTTTTTATCCGCACTATACAGTTAATTTCACAAGTGAGTCTAAAATTTAATATTTTGAAAAAAAAGCAATGAAAAGTTTTTACACACATAGTGTAACATGGTAATCGCAATGATTACAATTTCTATTACAATTTCTATAAACAGTGCAATAATGTAATATATACATTCAATTATTTTGAATTAAGATTTCGACAGGTTTGACACTATTTCACTATCATTTAAATTTACTCTGATAATACCAATTAAAAAGGTGATATTGTAATTTGTTTGTGTTTTGTTTACAGATAAACAATGCGATGTGCACTTCACAGACACTGAGTAATATCGAAATATGCAAGCAATAAATAACTGAAAAGATAATATGCTAATATAAATTTAAAAACCAGTGCATACATTGTACACAGTCATGTATGTAATTAGTTTAAACTGACAAATCCTAAAGTCTGATGGGTCAGATAGCGATGGGCCTTCTGACTGAACTTTACCATTGTAATTAGGCTGGCCCACGATTGTTGATGTGCACAACGTTATACTATCAAAATTAGTAGTTGTTATAAACATAACATTATCAACTCAGTATTGTCTATTTTCAAGATAAATTTAATTACATTTCATTAGCACAAAAAGCATGTTTTCTTGACAACACAACGGTAACATCGGCAGTAATGTTAAAACGTTAAAACGGTCACATAAACACTGGACAATAATTTTAACAATCTGTTTTTACCTGTATAATTAAAATAAGCCTAACAGATAGCAAAATGCCAGATCAAATCCAGCTTCAATAGAAGACTGCTAGGCTGTTACAACGTAATTTTCACAGTACGTGAAACATAACAAATGCCATTCAGTCCATAGGATGATTAAATAGAACTTAGATATCACCAAATATTAAATGACAGACATTCGCTTTTCACAAGAATATTATAACAACGATAAAAAAATTGAAAACAGCTGCAACTTTATGTTTGTAATTAAAGCTATTTTAACGCAAATGTTGCTCAAGTCTTTACAACTGTTTTATTCACTAATTTCGGCTTAAAATAATTATGGTAATTTTCTTTATAGATAAAGCAAGGATATTTACATTTGGTAAAATCAATGTATGTAAATGCATTCATACATTGCAACAATCAAGATATGTGAACAGAAACCATCCTGTGAAAGTTGCATCTTATTTTCATCGTGTCTTTAACGAGAACAATAGTAATGCATTCAATTGTTTCTATTTCATTCATTCGTGGAATTCACGTCTGCGAATGTTGTAAATTTAGTTGAGAAATTATTTTACTAATACTACTTAAAAATGATAACACCTCAGACAGAAATATTTAAAGGAATGCTGTAAGTACGATTTATGTTAATCTGTGATCAATTATGTTTGTAATAATTGTTCTTTCTCTGGCTCTCTTTTAGAAGGAACTTTTATTACAAATCATTTTACATTCACACTTTATAGGCCAACACACATCTGTAGACAATCCCATACATGAAAAGATCTAATGAAATTGGTTCTTTCATTATGAAAATAAAATTAAATAATTAATAAAATCAATAAAATAAAATACAACATATGTCTACACCGTTAATAAAATCTTCCTCTTAACCAATGATTGGAGTGTCGTGGCCGAGCGGTCTAGCTTACCGGACTCAAGTTCTGGTGTTAGCAGCAGAATGTGGGTTCAAATCCCGGCCGTGACACTTGTGTCCTTGAGCAAGACACTTAACCATAATTGCTTCTTTCCACCCAGGGGTTAAATGGGTACCTGTGAGGGCAGAGTTGGTTGATTAGCCCTATATGCTCTGTAATGGCAGCAATTGAGCTGTATACTCAGGGAGCTGAGATGGTTTCAGGAATGATTTATGAGCCTTATGAGCAGGGGTAATAATATAATGCGCCTCGAGCACCACTCAGTTGGTGGATACGTGCGCTATATAAGTCCACACATTATTATTGTTATTGTTATTGTTATTGTTATTGTTATTGTTATTGTTATTGTTATTGTTATTGTTATTGTTATTGTTATTGTTATTATTATTGTTATTATTATTTTTTTTTTGAAAATGATTTTCCCAGCTTATTAGAGTTATATTAGAAGCAGAACTTCGCAACATCATTTTGTAACACACACAATTCCCCTTGTTTAAATACAGTTGTTCAAGATCATTGTGTGAGTCCCTTGTTTCTTTTTCTCTTATGGAACGTTTAAAAGCTATTCTTGTAATCTGTCAGGATATAATGACCTAGCTATTTAGTCGTTTTCATTTCCGTACTTATTTGGCGTCTGTTTTTCCATTTGTATGAAGCCTCTCTATTATTAGCAAAAGGGAGATTTGTTGAACTGTTCTTCCTATCCCCAGAATAATCATTTTATCATGCTGGTCGAATTCTTCGTCTTTTGCATACTTCCTTAATATGTGTTCTTCAAACATCCAGGGTTCTAAACTTTACACCAACTGACTACGTTTTATGTACGTTTTATTTTTATCTGTGATCTATTATGTTTTTTATCACCAAAAACGTTATGAACACAAACGGAAAACCACTTTTTCCACATTGCGTATTTGCTTTGACGTTCGTCTTGACCAACGTCTGTATGCCTACATTGTTTAACTTTTTCCATAATGTCTGCCTGTCTGCGAATATTCTCAAGTACTTCCATTCTATCCTTCCAACCTTTTCGGGCCTCAAGCTTCTCGGTCTCAATCAACAACTGTACATAATCTTCTGTGTTGAGTGTGTTTGGCTTCAGTGCGATCTCGTCTAGACGTATCATACTTCTTTTCGATTCCTCAATGCAACCTGCAACGCATTCTTGGCAGGTTTGTATTTCCTGTTTAAGTTTTTTATTACCTCTTTGGCTGTCATTTTATTGCCTTTCACATCCTTGTACCGCTCCCCAATGTCTTCATATTTGCGCGTTTCCTTCACTGTGTGGTATTCAAACTGGTAATCAACTAGAAAATGATAACTCGAGCTGCACTTGCCGGGACATACATTGCAATAGCCACGCCAAGACATTATCTTACACAGACTCGTCAATGCGTTAAGTGGAACGACACATGACTCATGACACGTAAATTCACATGTTGAGCAATTCATGGCGTAGGTACCGGTTTGATCTATTTTAACCTTCTTTGTTTGTATAACATCAACCTCAAAGGTAAAAGACTCATTATCCTTTATTTCTGTTTCATATTTTTCAAGGGTTTTCTGCTCTTTTTCTAGTTCGGCAACTTTACAAAGACCCACATTTATCTGTCGTTGTATACCTTTAATAGTGATTTCCAAACATTGACGTTCGTGAAGGACTTCTTTTGTGAGAGTAAGGCTTGTAGGATTCAATTGTTCAACCTTGGTGAAGAAATTGTTCATGCTTTTTTCCCCCATTTTCCAGAACATTCTAGAAAAATCATCTTCTTCAACACATCTGCTATCAACAAACAATGCTGAGTTATTGAACTTGAACATGTCGTTGTTGCAAGGAACATTTGCCGCTTTGACTGCTTCAATGACCGCTGGCTTTTGTCTATCAGCAAACGTGATGAGAAGAACGACATTGTTCGAAAAATCTTTACCGAATAAAGACAGAATTGAATCAAAGACGTACTGCTGAGTAGGAGTAAGCCTTGCCTGTGAACTCTGAACAACAAAGCCAATAGCTTCAATGTGATCAACATGTTGGGAATCGGAGTGTAAGAAAAAGTTTCGTATCAGGTCAATGATAGCTTTATCTCGAACAACACCTCTGGTATCCCCATATCCTGGAGTGTCAATGATTGTCAATGTGTAGGGGATGTTGTGATGTTTGTTTTTGTAAATTGTGTATGATGTTATGATCTGCGTTTGACCGTGTGCTTGTGACTTAAATAACCCCTCTCCGTGATAACCAACCATCTTAAATCGAAATCCATCCTCCCATTCTACTCCTATGTAGTTAATCATTGCACTAACCAATGTACTTTTACCGGCACATGTAGCACCCACGAGCATAATCACTTTATGCTCACCCTGCACGTTAGGTATCTCACCAAAGCTGTAACTACGGTATTTTGCCTTCTCATGAACTTGCCTTTCAGTCAACGGAAATTTGAGAATTTTTGACTCCCCTTTATTTTCATATCCCGTTTCGACTTGGAGAGATTTTTGAGCTATTTTATGGAGATATTTCTCACACTTTCTAGTTGGTGCAGTAGTGATTTTTGTCGAGTCACTAGTTCCTAATTTACCACATAAGGCACACTCACTCATGCTGTTCTGTGTGTCACTACTGTTTACCTCTGTAGCTGTTTTGGATTTGGTAGAACATGGTGCCATGGTGCCGACTCCCCGTTGACCTAGAAACATACAAAATAACGAGCGTGCATGGTTTGTTAGTCTTTCTGTTTTTGCTTCAACGGGATATAAACATAAATAAACATAAACTAAACATGTTATTGCCACCTGTAAAACAATTGAGCAATTAACGACGCTGTTTGCGTATTTCTTTTATTTTGCTGTAACACTGTTTGGAAGGGGTTCTTACGTCACCAGTTATTGATTATTGAAAGGGGTCTGGGGGAAATACATTATGTTGATGGTCGTTGTTTTAACTCTTATACTACTCCCTCAACTTATGCTTGTAAATGTCTTGGAAAAACGAAGTCTCGAAGACATGATCCTGATAATTATGAAATCTAGTTCCATTGAAACATGCATGATTGGTTATTGATTACAGATTCAATACTTATTGATTATTAGTAAATGGTTTACCACTGTACATACTTGATGCAGCAATATGCTTGGGCGTGCATCGCGAACGCAACACATACCTGCAACAGCGATGTACTGTACAAGTTGTGCGCGATGTTAGAAAACACATGTATACTCCTGTTGTCCCTTTTATTTAGATTTTATATTGTGGTGTACCAAAGAGAAACTTGTGGAAGTACCATTTTCCCCATTGTGGCAGTGCCTTACAAGTGGCTCCTACAAGTACACATGTGTATACATCGCGCACTGTAATTAGCTGTAATAGCGCCCTCTGTTTGGTGAAGTGTTCGTTTTGCCGCACGCTTGCATTATTACTGTATTGTTAATAGGATATTATTAATAGATTACAAGAATACTGTGATTGGTATTTTTGACTCCTTCCATGTCGGACGTGTTGATGTGTTCTTGGAATATTATAATAAAGTGTTAAAGTGTCACGGAATGTAATATCTGCCTTCCGAGTGTTTTTTGTGAGTAAACCCACGACAATATTTAACTGATTATGTATTATGCCTTATTATTATCCATAAATGCCAAAGACAAAACGATTGGACAAGACGTAATCACGTGGGAGTAAAGACATGGCTTATCACAATAAGAGACGCGCGTATGTGTCATGAGTTCGCCAGTTGTTTTATTTAGCTGGCGTGCAACGCGCGACGCGTATTTGAACCAGTTAGAGTGATGAAGATTGTTTTCTAACATGCGCCTGACTCATGTACTTTGAAAGTGTTTCGTCGCGTCGTTGTCGTCACGTCGGCGTGTTGTCAAAATATATTATAAAACATATTGATTTTGATTTACCATGCAGTTGTAATGAATGCAATATACGATAACTTTAAATCTCTCCCGTGCTTCTCATCGCTTATTAACTGAAGGAAAATTATATAATTATTTTCAAAAAGGTTTCCACATTTCATACCGACTAGTGTAGACCGACTATACTGTAGACCGACTAGTGTAAACCGACTAGTGTAGACCGACTAGTGTCATTCGAATGTTTGCTGCAGTCTTGATAATTTCCCAACAAATCAACGTCTGTTTCTTGACATTGTCCATGTTTTTCAAGGGTTTTCTGCTCTTTGTCTATTTCTGCAACTTTACAAGTAACCACATGTACCTGTTCTTGTATACCTTTAACAGTGATTTTCAAACGTTTACGCTTGGAAAGGACTTATTTAGTGCGAGAGTAGCCTTGACTCAAGGCTGTTGTCGTAGTGCGCACTTACCACAGTATTCCATTAATCAATGTGCTTTTACCGGCACCTGTAGCACCCACGAGCACAATCACTTTATGCTTACTGAACACTTTTTGTATCTCACCAAAGCTGTAACTAAGGTCTGTTTGCATTTGTTTGCATTATGAAAACAAAATCGATGAATTGGAAACAGAGGCCGTCCAGGGTAAAGCAATAGTTATTAAAACTGTAATCATTATGTTCCCTCCAAGACCTCTGCTCATAAAATATGCATAATGTATTTACAAGTTAAAACAGTAACAATTACAGAAAAGCACGAACATGAAAATTACTGAAAAGGTATTAAAACAAATTAATTAATTTTAATCAAAGGACCTATAAATAGCCAAGTACGAAACGATCAAAATAGACGCACCAACAGACTTGCAGACAGGAATAAAAGCAGACAGATTGTCTTGTACAGGCAGGCAAACAAACAAACAAAAACAGTTCAATTAACACACAAGCAAATAAACAGAGAAATGCTGAAAACAAAAATACGAACAAACAACATAATAAGTAAAGCAACGGAATGCACGAACAAATATCAACGAACCAGACAATATTCAATTGTGTTCAGTCGGACCAAAAAGTTACCAAAATGCAATAAACTGGAAAATGAAAACATATACACCCTCGCAACCATTTAAAAAGTCAAACAGGTAACAATTCAGATATAGAGCAACATATAAAATCATCGCCAACCAACCCCCACCCAACCATGCTGAGAGATGGCCTACAAAAACAATTCAATCCAGAAGAAAAACTGCCACTTACAATACATTAAATAAATAACCGGTAACTGGGATAAATGGAATTACATGGAACACACAACCTTAATAATTGCACGTATCAACCATCAAAACTTAAATAGATTAAAACTAAAAGTGTTCCTGACCTTCACACCCAGATCGGAGAAAATTTTATGAAAAATAATTGCTGCTTCTAGTTATGTACAATGAGGTGCCAGGAATTGACCTTGAAATGACTCATAAAATCACACATAAAATACGAGGTGTTTAAAACAATTTGTTTAGAATAATCTGTTTAGCAAACAAAAGTCACTTCAAAAGTCACTCCATTGGTGCCCACTAGCAAATCTGTATTCAGTATATCGGCGAGACTAAGAACTCCCTAAAGAAATGGTTCTATGGTCACAAATCCAGGGTCAAAACTCATAAGCTTGACACTCCTGTGGGACAGCGCTTCGATCTATGTAATCATTAAATTCTGGCATGATTTTGCAGGGCATTGAGTCCCTTGGTAACCGCAGGGAATCCGTCCTTCTCAGCAGAGAAAAGGTGTGGATAAGGCGTATCCACACCATTCAACCCCATGGTCTCAACATACAGGAGAGGAATAACTTTTTTCTTTATCCACATATTTTTCGTTTTACTTATCTTGTTTTGCCTGTTTGTTTTGCTTGTTTATTTGATTATTTGTCTGACTAATTTCTCCCTGTCTGACTCTTTAATTTTCACTAATCTTTGCCCTTCACTAATATCCTGCCCTTCATTGTACAATGTACCTTCTTCCGTTTACGTTTGTCCCTCCTTTGCCTTGTCCCAGGACCAGTACCAGACTCTGCTCTTTGTACCCTCTTCTGTTGTGTTCCTTTCACATCTGACTAAAATTCCTAAAAAGAGGAAAATGTCGTCGGCATACTGGACTGTATAAACTTGATGAATAGTGGAGCTGAAGTACATTGACATAAGCACAAAATACAGACTCCTGAGATACTCAGGAGCAAACTGATATAGAGAATCAGACGAGGCTCACTTATACACAACTCGCTGAGCACGGTCAGATCCCAGCTAACATGCATACGTTGGGCTGATGTTGGTGAACGTCGGATAAGTCGGCGTAAAAATATGGACGTTGTACGGACGTTAGGTGAAGGTCAGGGTAAATTTACAAACGTTGCACTAACGTTGGAAATAGTTGTGCAGTATAATATGTCTATTTTCAATGTTGGCACAACGTAGTTATAATTGGACAACCTAACGTCGGCATATCATGGTTGTGCTGACGTTAGCAAATGTTATGCAGTATACGAGGTCGATTTCCAATGTTGGCACCACGTAATGTGGGCAACGTAACGTTGGCGCATCATGGTTTTACCGATGTTGCTTAATGTTGTGCAGTACAATAGGTGTATTTTCAACGTTGCTACAACGTAGTTACAATGTGTAGGCCTACAACCTAACTACGGCCAACGTTGGCCCAACGTTGGTCCAACGTATTTGACGTTGGCCCGATGGAAAAACTAATGTCAAGGCGACGTCAACTACCGACGCTGCGCCGATCATAAGATATTACTTTGTCCCAACGTATAACCAAGACGTTGTACAAACGTTAGGCATGCTGACGTTGTCCCAATATGTCCCGATGGTGTAGCGACATTGGCAATATGTTTGCCCAACGTTGGCCAAACGTCTTCGACGTTGACCAGATGGAAAAACTGACGTCAAGACGACGTCCATTGCCAATGTTGGGCCAATGGTAAATTCTTATGTTGGCCAACGTTGGGCCGACGTATGCATGTTAGCCGGGATATAAAAGAGTTTATCCAACGAGGGGCAGCTGCACCGATGATGTAACATATACTCTTTATAAGTATGCCATGGTATATCGTGTGAAATGCGCGACTGATACCGATGATCGACAGCAGGAACTCTATAGAATAATGCTGGGAAGCAATTTCTGTAATCTTCAGTAAATTTTCATGAAACTTCGTAGGTATGTTCAGTCCGATAAGCTCTATCGGATGAGGTCATACAACTTCCATAAGCCACCGTTAAGGGGCACTCAAAACCCATTATTTTGAAATTGTTCCTAATTTCAGGTAGAAAACAGTATTTCCCACATAATTTAATTAAATATCATCTGTTGGCCACGAAACTTGGCACAGGTGTTGTCTTTAGTACAAGCAATAATGTGATGACGTTACTTAGATTACCGCTATAAGCACAATTTTGGGTAATGTTTGGATTGAACCAAAATTTTACTTGTTTTTCCCAAAAGTACTATAAAGGCAGATAAAGGCATCTATGTCATCAATTATTATACTGAAACAAGTTATGCAAAACCTAACAAAAATCTAAAAAAATTACCAACATAGATTATGGGATTAACTCCTGAGTTAAGTGTTCTCTTTGTTTGGCTAATAGGATCTGGCAGATAATGAGGTCATTGTAATACCCAGAGGAAACCAGCAAAAATGTTGAGGTTTTTGGTGGTTGGGGAAAGATGTCCTCCATGATGGATTCTCATAATGCTTCGGTAGTGGTCACAATTTTGAACAAAACACTCCTTATTGTTTCCCATTACCTGATATTATCTCCACCAGATCACCACGGTCCATTTTCTTCAAAGCCTCCGCCAAATTGCTTCTGTCGCCAGATTGCAATCTCTTCCAAGTAACAAGCATCTGAAAAACCTGTTCCTCTATATTGTCCTCGAAGCTGCGCTCGAATGTTTTAATATGTACGTCTTTCAAACCCAAGTAAGTGGCTAGTCGCTTCCAGTCTTCACCTATGAATTTAGCTAAGTCCCGTAACTCCTTGTCATCTAACTTCCTTTCCACTGCATCAAATCAACAACATTGACAACACAATATCATTTTGGTGTTAGTTCAGTACACCTTATTCAGAAGAAAACTCATTTGAGATAAACCAGGCTTCTGCTGCACGATCTGTTTTAGTATGGTTATTGATTTGTTTTACCCTCTTATATTTCTCAGTGGGTGCATTTATATAGAGATATTGTTTTTGTAATATCTTAAACAAACCTGGAATCTGTAGACTAAGATCTTTTGAGTCCAGTACCTTAATCATAATTTATTTTTGTATCCTGAATTGGTATTATCTACTCATTTCCAGCATACATGACAATGGCACCATTCCATTATTGTTTTCCTTCCCTATATTGTCCAAAGCCTCAACCTGGTAATTTGGTAAAATCTTTGAAGCCAAAAGAGAAGAGATTTCGGTTTATTTCAAACATAATAATCTGTTTGAAAATCGTTTTCATTGACAATTTTTAGCTTCCCCCATCAAAAAACGTAAAAACCTATAAGAAACAAGGAAAACATTATTTGAAAATGTTAACCCCCTGTTCATGCCCCTGAAGGATGTTTTATGTGAAATGGGATGGCATCCAGTACTCTTGTGCAGGTTACTAGAATGCCGTTGGTGGGCACCAGTCTATTTTGTTTGAAACACAATGGTAGGGAAGCAATAAAGAGAACATCACATCAAAGGTTAATTTAAATTTAAAGTAATTTAAAGTTACTTTATTATGGTTACCTATTGAAATTTTAGCATTCTATTGCACGTCAACTTTAAATTGCCTAATAAAACAAACATCTGATCATTTAAAAGTAACATTTATATTAATAAAACGCAGTTTTCCTGTGGGTTTATATGGATTGCAACTGAAGATTTCATTTTATCAATCTTATTTTACCCTAGAATAATATAAAATTAATGTTTGTTTTTAACATTCTTCTAGAAAAGAATTAATTAATAAAATAGTTAAATGCAAAACAGTATAGTTATTGGCCTCAGTTATGTTTCAAACCTAGCAAGTTTTTTCTCAGAGAAAGAAACTGCTAGGTTCAAAACCTAAGGCCAGTAATTACTATTTTGCATTTATATACTACAGGGCCTTTATGTTGGTAAGCAGTTTGCAACAGCAAATTTTCTATTTATAAAATAGGAAGAAATATATATTTATACATTAACTACATATTTCATGGCCTTGCAGAGATTTTGGCTTGTATAATGCATAATGGCAAAATGTGTTTCTGTAAATGTTACAGTAGATCTAGTGCTCTTGAACAAGTTATGCTAGCAGATGTGAATCATCATCTTTAGATATAGTAAGATTTGCGGTGACATCATGTATTGAAATCTCTTTTGATTAGTAAGGGTTCTCAGAAGAACCTTTGGTTAACTTAACATTTCGATCTGTATGCTTTGATCATCTTCTGGGAGAATGCCGTAATGCTGGTGCAGGAGGGGCTTAAGTAGCTTGGTGGAGGATCCTGATCACTAGATCTTTCGGCTTGCTTGTAGATGTAGCTATTACCTAACACAAATTAGAAATACATACTTAACTAGAGATTCGAGTTGGTCTTGACACAAACTCTAGGTGTTCGGGAGATGTAAAGGTCAAATTGGGGTCACCTTTTTGTAAATATTTTTTGAAAATTAACGATCAGTACAATGGTACAAAAATTGTGAAGTTACCTGTTGTGGTTGTTGAAATATGATTTTTTTTAATATTTAATTTTGACTTCCGGTTTGGACAGGAAGTAAGGTCAAATTGGGGTCACTCACAACTCGTGTTTCATCTACTTGTTAAGTTCTAAGTACAAGCCAAGTTTCAAGTTCATGTGAAAGTTACAAGTATGTGTTTGTTACCGGACAGTTATTGGGGAGAAGAAGTAGAAGAAGAAGAAGTAAAAAACTAGAGCTTAAGTGTTTGTTGGAACAAACACACGGTGTTCGAGTCCATTTCCGGTTCAATCAAATTATCAACGATGATGTCAATATCATATTTTGCAAAGGTATATCATCTTTTATTATAACAATATCAATTTCATATTAAACAATATATCAATTTTGCATTAGAATGTGTTGACTTTGGACTTCCTGTTTAGACCGGAAGTAAAGGTCAGAACAGGTGATTTGAAGGTCATATATATGACACAATGAAACTTCCTCATGATCATGAAAAAATAACGTTAGTACTTGCTTTGGTTCAATTTCTGACATTGGAAAATAATCCCTTTTTTTTAAATGCCACTAGGGGGCGCTCTGAACTGTTATCAAACATATTTTTTGAGAATATAAGATGTCACTATCACTTTATTCGCAGAAGTCATATTCAAATTTCCTATGATTTTTGAGATTATTTTTCTAAACCTGCCACAAGATGGCACTGTGACAGGTGATGACGTCATCCTTCACATTAAAAAAATTTCACATGTCAATAGTAATTTCGTCCACTGAAGGCATATACCATATCCGGTCTCGACCGGAAAGAGAGGTCTGATTGGGGTCATGTCTGTGTACGAAATGTCACATAATTCAAGATCTGTAAGATGATGCAAAGATTGTGAAAATATCTTTTGTGGTTCATGAGATATGATTTTTGGAAATATTAAAATTGGATTTTAGTGTATTTCGCTATCTGATGACGTCACCATGACGTCACAACTTTACCTGAAACTATATGTCATAAATTTATTGACCACTACATGTTATGTTATAAGTATCTGTCAAGTTTGAAGGCTCTGTGAACTTTGGAACTGCTTTTTTTGTTTGATAAGTCTCATCGAGGAGAAAGGAGAAAAAAATAGCAGAGATTGTCAAAATTGCAATTACACAATTTAAAATAAGTAATGCCAGTAATTAATTTGATTACAATATCAGAGATCTGTAAAAGCCTAAATGAATGTCACGACAATGGTTTCGTCTGCTAGTTTAAAAGAGGGCGCTATGCACATTTAGCGGTTGGACATAATATTATGTCCAACCTCTAAATGTGCATAACGCCCTCTTTAGTTTGTATTATTGGCGAAGGAAACAGCATCGCCTAATTTGTTCATTACCTTTAAAATTGTATTGTAAACTAATTTGTT
This sequence comes from Zoroaster sp. YZ-2022, assembly GCA_029582265.1. Lineage (NCBI taxonomy): Eukaryota > Metazoa > Echinodermata > Asteroidea > Forcipulatida > Zoroasteridae > Zoroaster > Zoroaster sp. YZ-2022. Next base: position 19,410,199 of record CM055825.1, on the reverse strand, counting down.
ATTCTCATATATTAAGTTTTGGTCACGTGATTAAGATGAAACTTTCCAGTTGTCTTCATATTGACATAGATTGTTTATATTCGAAATTTGAAAAAATGTTGATCTATAATTTTTGAGATAGAGGAATAATTTTTTTCGACCTGTTTTAATTTTCCGTAGTGACGTAGTAATGACGTCATTGATCATAGTTTTGATATGTATATATTTCAAGAAATATTTCATACACAGGAACCATGTCAAAATTCCCATTCACATTGCCTTCAAATCTCAACACGAGGCCTGATTTTTCATGATGGAATAATTTGAAGTATACATATGTCCATCATCATCCATTTGTTCTCCAACTTACTGAGCAGGTAAGATTACATTATATAGCTTTAACACCCTATTTTTATTTTTCCCCCTGCTTTGTCAAATTATACATTAAATTGAAGCTGTGAGATATAACCTTTTAAAATCGTTACTTCGTGTGCCACTAATTTGACCATCAAAGCATTTATGGTAACTCATTTCACAAGAATTACAAGCTATTAATGTAAGGAATTCAATTGTGTTTTTGTTTTCTAATAGGTCATTTAGTTCCTGAGATATTGGTTGTTGAACTTGGAAAAGTTGTGAGATTTAAGCAATACGTTAGAAATTAACAAGTGCGACTTGGAAGACTATGTTTTTATTTTAAATTTGATGTTTTGTGGTCAGAATATAAAAATATAAATAAATAAAAGACAAGAGTTACCTCAGGAGGTATGAGTTTTTATAATATATAATAAAAAATAACATATAATGTGCTATACTGAATACATTAACTTCTGGTTCAGTCATCCAATATAATTTTAAATTCTTCCAACCGTAAGTTCCGGTTCAATCATGTGAAGTTATACACACAAAATGTCCTCATTATATGGGTGTCAATTGTGCCAAATTTGGTAAAATTCTAATTTTTTCTGAAGATAGCAAAAATATACATTTACAGAATTATCATTCAGAATATTTCTTCACTTATTAAACATTTCTGGTTTCGAAAGAAAGGAGAGGTCAGATTAGGGTCATGTCTGCGAACGAAATGTGGCATAGTTCAAGGTCTTTAAGATGAGGCAAAGATTGTGAAAATATCTTTTGTGCTTCATGAGATATGATTTTTGAAATATTAAACTTTGATTTAGTCAATTCGATATCTGATGCCTTAACCACGACATCACAAACTAGGATACAACTACATGATAAGGTCTAACTATGTGTTAAGTTTTAAAGTTCTGTACCAGAATTATGCTGAAAATGTTTAGGCCTTAATCTTTTTAATTTATTAATTTATTTATTAATGATAATGAAACATATTATTTGGTTATTACATAAATTAAAATGAAACAAAGTTCAATGACCATTTGGAAATTTGCTAACTGGCTAACCAAAACCAACATTTAAAAGTAAACACCCAACAATTTTGGAAAAAAATTACCAACCATTTTGTTTGTCTAAACTCTTTTTTGCCACATTATTTATTAAACAATCATTGTGGGAAATTTATTGATGCTTTTCGTTTAAAAACTGTACACATTATTCCATTTCCAAAAGTAAATTTAATTAAGTTGATAAAATAATAAAAAGAAAGTTAAAAAGTTAAAATACATACGTCAAATTTAATTGAATTTGTATTTAAATTAACTCGGTGCCTGAAAACCTTTTGTCAAGGGAGCATTGGCAAACTGTTACCCTGAAATTGATTGCCCAAAAACTAAAGAAAAAAGAAATAAAATAATGTATCATCACAGCTTGATCATTACACATTTCCCCCCAAGGTGAGGTGTGTGCAGGTCTTGTACAATACAATGACAAATTCGATCAAGTGTTATAATATTTAAATGTTTGGTTCAGTTTTTTAAAACAATACTTATAGGGAAGAGACAACACAATGTAATTTGAAGGATAACTGTAAAATAAAAATAAACGAACAATACTGAAATGATCTTCTGATTGTTACATGTATATGTATTTATTTGTCATTAACTGTTGAAAATACATTTTCATAAATAGTCATTTTAAAGTTATTGTTTAAAGGTGGCAATATCTTCACGATCAACAGGGCATGGAATCAGAGTTCAAGTTCTAACTCCTTTGATGAATGGATAAACTTCAAATGCTGGCCATTGGATCACAAAGTTACACAGACTCTGACACACCTTGTAGCAGTAGCACAAATGGATACCGTTGATCTGAAATATAAACGAATCATGTAAAAACAATATTAAATGTTTTCAAAGAGGGACGAAGAATAATGGGTCATGCTAACAAAACACACATAATATAGAAAGCCCTCATATGTTATTATCAGGATGATGGATTGATGTTACTTCAAAAAAATTATGCAACTTTAGAAAAATGATCCCTTCAGAACAATGCCTTTAAGTTAGGTTTTACAATGGAATAGAAAGTTACATGTGACGTATTGCTTCCTCCATGATGTGACTGTTTCATTATCTCAATAAAGGTGCTGATATTTGTTTCTGGTCTACTTTAGTGAGAAAATTAAGTGCCAATATAAAGTAAACTGCGATGCAGCCATCACCACACAAGACATAAGCATTACTAGTATTATGAGGAACTACAAACACTATTGTGTAGCTAAATTAACTTGTACTTCTACCAACTCGTACTCCACCGGATGTCAACCCGTACACATGCCAGTAAATATTCAGTAATAAATATATTTACGGGTCGAGTTGACCAAAATGAGTATGAGTTGGTAAAAGTACAAGTTGACCTGTTTTCACTGGGAAAGAATACAACATTGTGGATAAAGTTTAAAAAGAATTGCTTTTTGAAAATAAAAATCACAATCTTCAATGTAGGTTGGTGGGGTCATGTGAGTGGATCATACATAGGGCAGTCAGGAGGAATGCAATCATCCACACACACACACACACACACACACACACCCTCACGCACATTGATTTGTGGGGTATTCCTTTGTTCGTTCTATTATCCCTTTTCCTTATAATTCTCCTGTGGGGTACAAGATTTTCTATAGTTACCTTGTGGGGTCCAATTGTTCTATTGTGTTTTGGACCCCACAACGAATGGTGTGTACGTTCACACCCTCACACACATTGATTTGTGGGGTATTCCTTTGTTCGTTCTATTATCCCTTTTCTATAGAATTCTCCTGTGGGGTACAAGATTTTCTATAGTTACCTTGTGGGGTCCAGTTGTTCCATTGTGTTTTGGACCCCACAACGAATGATGTGTAAGCCCCCCCCCCCCCACACACACACACACACACATTTACAATAACTGTACCACAGATTTATTGGTTACCTTGGGGCTTGTGTTTTAGATGCTTTCTAGGCTGTTGAACTGATTCTCACTGATGCCAGCCATTGCATCTAATTCCAATTACTCAGCATACTGGAGAGCTAAAATACAAAATATAAAGAAATGTTCAAATGATTCTGTGAAAAAATAAATTCTGAATGGGAAAGGCCAACATTACTCCAGTAAGAAAATGCCTTCTATAATTGCAAAAACAACCTTCATCACCCCCACCCCATTTGCATTTTCCATCCTGAATGTTGGTGTACACATGTTGTCCACCAACACACCTGCATGTTTATTTTCCAATTAAAACTCATATTCACTCATCCCTCTGCAGCTTTTTCTTCATTTATTAGTTTTCTTTTTTTTATGCAGGCTCTTCATCTTTTTATGTTATAAGACCTGACCTTTCTTTAAAGCATAGAGGGACAGGCTTTTTATGCTTAATAATAACAAAACAACAAATGTAACCTAGCTCAGAAAAAACAGTAGCCCCTATGACAATTTTGTGTATATATTTACATGGATTTGCATATGTATGTAGGCGAGTTACACAATTAGATATTTTCCAACGATGCTCTTTGACTTTGACTGCATGGCACAGTTTTTAAACCTTTTTATTCTGGACACTATAGCATCTATCCATGCTCAGTCATTATCCATAGTTAAAATGCAAACTTAAAATCATGTAAGTACACTGCAAAAACAGGGAAAGAGTAGACTCAGTATAGTATTTACGAAATAGATGCAGTACAACAGTTTCGTCCGTCACGAACCTCCATTGGATTGTGCATGCAATAATTATGTCTACGATAGGCCTACTTTACAAACGTACATTCTAGGCCAATAAACCTCTAAATAATGTCTACTTACCTCTTAATAATGCAATTATATTTTCCTCTTTCTCGGTAACCCATTTTATTTTCTTATATTTTGCTTTGGAGTTAAAAAGAACGGCAAAATTCCTCAGTATTTTTTCATGTAAACGATAATTAAATGGCCGCCGCTGAAAATGTTTTGCTTGTGATAAAATGCCACGTGATCACTGATACGCAATGTGATTGGAGATTGCCTCGACAGATTGCCTCAAATTAGAAAGCCAGTCTACTCATTGTCACTGGATTGCATGAAATGCCACACAGGGCAATCTCCGAGCAATCTCATTGCCAGCAACTTTTATTGCCTGAAAATTGACCCGTGTGACAAGGCCTTTACGTTGTAGGCCAATATTAAATTCCGTATATTGATGTGTGTACGTATTCTGTGCACACGCGATATGGGCTATTCGTACATACAGGGAATAGTAATTCAGCATATTGTTTCACTTAACCTTCCGGTTTCGACCGGAAGGAATGGTCAGATTGAGGTCACGTCTAAAAACGAAATGTGACATGGTTCAAGATCTTTAAGATGATAAAAAGATTGTGAAAATATCTTCTATGGTTCATGAGATATGATTTTTTGAAATTTTGAAATATTCAACTTCCGGTTTAGACCGGAAGAAAATGTCAGATTGAGGTCACGTCTAATAACGAAAAATTACATAATTTAAGGTCTTTCAGATGATGCAAAGATTGTGAAAATATCTTTTGTGGTTCATGAGATTTTTGATTTAGCGTAATTCGACACCTGATGACGTAATCATGACGTCACAGAAAACGGTTTCGTCTGCTTGATATGTTCTGTTTATGTGTTAAGTTTGAAGGCTGTATATGCTTAGCAAGGATGCCTTTGTTACCGGAAAAGCGCCACTGAGAAGAAGTAAAAAAAATATTTAAAAAAACAGTACAAAAACAATAGGTGTTCGCGCTGCACGCTCGAACACCTAAAAACGGACAAAAACAATAGGTGTTTCGGGCACATACCCGAACACCTAACTAGAGATTCGAGTTTGTTTACACAAACTCTAGGTGTTCGGGAGGAAGTAAAGGTCAAATTGGGGTCACCTTTGTGTAAAATTGTTTGACAAATAACGATCTGTACAATGGTGCAAATATTGTGAATTTACCTCTTGTGGAAGATTTTGTTTTATATATTAAACTTTGACTTCCGGTTTAGACAGGAAGTAAAGGTCAAATTGGGGTCAACTTTGTGTAAAATTGTTTTGACAATTAACGACCTGTACAATGGTACAACAATTGTGAGTTTACCTCTTGTGGTTGTTGAGATATCATTTTTTTTTAATATTAAACTTTGACTTCCGGTTTGGACAGGAAGTAAGGTCAAATTGGGTTCACCTTTTTGTAAATATTTTTCGACAATTAACAATCTATACAATGGTGCTAAAAATGTCAATTTACATCTTGTGGTTGTTGAGATATGATTTTTGTTAAATATTAAACTTTGACTTCCGGTTTGGACAGGAAGTAAGGTCAAATTGGGTCATGTTTTTGTAAATATTTTTTACAATTAACAATTTGTACAATGGTGCAAAAAATGTTAATTTACCTCTTGTGGTTGCTGAGATACGATTTTTTTAAATATTTGGACAGGAAGTAAGGTCAAATTGGGGTCACCTTTTTGTAAATATTTTTTAACAATTAACGATCTGTACAATGGTGCAAAAATTTTAATTTAGCTCTTGTAGTTGTTGAGATACGATTTTTTTAAATATTAAACTTTGACTTCCGGTTTGGACAGGAAGTAAGGTCAAATTCGGGTCACCTTTTTGTAAAATTGTTTTGACAAATAACGATCTGTACAATGGTGCAAAGATTGTGAATTTACCTCTTGTGGTTGTTGAGATATAATTTTTTTTATTATTAAACGTTGACTTCCGGTTTGGACAGGAAGTAAGGTCAAATTGGGGTCATCTTTTGTAAATATTTTTTGACAATTAACAATCTATACAATGGTGCAAACAATTTCAATTTACCTCTTGTGGTTGTTGAGATATGATTTTTTTAAATATTAAACTTTGACTTCCGGTTTGGACAGGAAGTAAGGTCAAATTGGGGTCACTCACAACTCGTGTTTCATCTGCTTTTTAAGTTCTAAGTACATGCCAAATTTCAAGTTCATGTGAAGTTTGCAAGTATGTGTTGTTACCTGACAGTCGCGGGGGAGAAGTAAAAAACAACAAAAAACTAGTGATTCGAGTTTGTTTACACAAACTCTAGGTGTTTGGGAGGAAATAAAGGTCAAATTGGGGTCACCTTTGTGTAAAATTGTTTTGACAAATAACGATCTGTACAATGGTGCAAATATTGTGAATTGACCTCTTGTGGAAGATTATATTTTAAATATTAAATTTTGACTTCCGGTTTAGACAGGAAGTAAAGGTCAAATTGGGGTCAACTTTGTGTACAATTGTTTTGACAATTAACGATCTGTACAGTGGTGCAAAAACTGTGAATTTGCCTCTTGTGGTTGTTGAGATATGATTTTTTTAAATAGTAAACTTCGACTTCCGGTTTGGACAGGAAGTAAGGTCAAATTGGGGTCACCTTTTGTAAATATTCTTTGACAATTAACGATCTGTACAATGGTACACAAATTTTGAATTTACCTTTTGTGGCTTTTGAGATATGATTTTTTTAAATATTAAACTTTGACTTCCGGTTTGGACAGGAAGTAAGGTCAAATTGGGGTCACCTTTTTGTAAATATTTTTTGACAATTAACGATCTGTACAATGGTACAAAAATTGTGAATTTACCTCTTGTGGTTGTTGAGATATGATTTTTTTTAATATTAAACTTTGACTTCCGGTTTGGACAGGAAGTAAGGTCAAATTGGGGTAAGTCACAACTCGTGTTTCATCTACTTGTTAAGTTCTAAGTACATGCCAAGTTTCAAGTTCATGTGAAGTTTGCAAGTATGTGTTTGTTACCGGACAGTCATTGGGGAGAAGATGAAGAAGTAAAAAACAAAAAAACAAAAAAAAACAAAAAAAACACGTACAAAAACAATAGGTGTTTCGGGCACATACCCGGACACCTAAAAAAAACCGAACAAAAACAATAGGTGTTTCGGGCACATACCCGAACACATAAAAAAAAATAAAAAAAACGTACAAAAACAATAGGTGTTTCGGGTACATACCCGAACACCTAATTATGTGTAAAATAACAAATGTATTATTACACAATTTATTTACAGAAAGTGAAAGATAATATTGTAACAAATTATTCAAAAATGTGCCTAAATATCAGCAGTTTTAACCAACCACAGACCATCCCTTAAAAACATTCAAATAATAAATCCCACATCCCACAGTTGTAATCCTTACACTTATTTGGGAATTGCCAACTTTGTATTCTCTTTCTCTTACTCTTACTATTATATCATTGTGACTGTACAAATTACAGTTCTATGACAGTAACCAGTGGGTTAATAATTCATGATTTTTATAACATGTCAAATACAATGTTCCCAACTCCCATAGAAAGTTCATGATATAGAATAATACTAATTACTACTTCTGCATGGTATGGTAGGTAAACAAACAACACATTAAAAACAAACTTACCCAACTTTGAAGTCACTTCTGTCAGTGTCACTGCTCAACTTTGCCAGCAAACAATTCTTTTAGATGATATTGTACGTACATTTTCTAACCTTAATATATAATTGTCTTAATTGACTTAAAACCCATCAATCATGTCTATTCTGGATGTGTTCATCCACTTTTCTTAAATAGCGCCCTCTGTTGTCATAATTTCAGATTCACACTTTAGACAGTTTCCACATTTTGGTGCCTCACTTATCTCACCCTTCCAACTGCCTTCTCTATTTAACGCCTACGTAAGTTCATTATATTTCTTATCTCGTTATTTGCTATATATTAAGATGTGTATTTTGGGGATGTTTGGTCTCAGTTTTCTTGTAAACAATGTCCATGTGTAAGTCTACATATCGTAACAGGTTAATGGTACTACCTTCGTAGTTAGATTTCTATGTTTTATGATAATGCTAGCAGCATTCTAGGCATCGTTTGCTTGTACGTAATGAAAGTTAATGCAGTTAAGGTGTCCTTTCGTTATAGTTACTCTGAGCATTTCCATTTTTAGTGTACGCTTTGAGTTTAATGGATACGGATCTCTTGTGTATTATTGCATTTAGTCATTGCCACATATGCCTATTAGTCATTATAGTTTTTTGATTGTTTGTTACAGTTTTACTCCTTAATCACTGACGTCATGCCTGTGTGGCTACAATAAAACACTGGAGCTTGGAGGCTATTTCCTGACTCCCATGTCGTTATTGAATGGAGTTTGGCTAGCTGTCTAATTTTGGTTAGATACACCTTAAGGAGTACAGTACAATGTCAACAAACCATGAACAGATTATATGTGTGGTTACATTATAACCCTTTCAATACCGAGCTATATTTGATCAGTCATGCCTTGGTTGCTACCGGTTTTTGCATAGCATGTTCAGTTCTTTACCAGAGACTTTTTAACAACTTTCAGTGTATAGCGCCCTCACTCAACAACATCAAGAAAGGCCACTCTTGCAATGACAACAAATAACTCCACAAGTTATGACAAGAAAAATATTGACCAATAAAACAAATGCTTGTTTTGTTTATGGGTGGTTCATAAACCCCAACGTAATAGGTGATATATTTTAGGTTCAGGTGAAAGGAATGTTGCGGTAATTGCACAAAATTGATTTTACTGTAGCAGTAGTCAAGTTTAAATGAAGGTTGCTCACATACCCACCCCCACCCATTTCAAGATTGCTTACCACCAACCTACCCCCCCCCCTCCCCCCATTTCAATGTTGTGTTGCTGGTGTGCGCACTGTCACTTTAACATTGAAATGGGGGAGGGGGAGACGGAAGGACCACAATCAAAAATTTGTATCACACACTGTGAAACTTCTCAAAGCATGGCAGAACACACATTGGCTTTTGACACTGTTTACAAATCATACGAGTTTGTTTCCGCTTGGCTTTAGTGCTGCAAATGACACAGTTGCATTTTTTGCTGGGTGAGCAACATTGAAATGGGGGGGGGGGGACACCTAGAACACAATCCAAACTACATTGGGTAAATGTTTATCACACACTGTGAAACTTCTCAAAGCATGGCAGAACACACATTGGCTTTTGACACTGTTTACAAATCATACGAGTTTGTTTCCGCTTGGCTTTAGTGCTGCAAATGACACAGTTGCATTTTTTGCTGGGTGAGCAACATTGAAATGGGGGACACCTAGAACACAATCCAAACTACATTGGGTAAATGTTTATCACACACTGTGAAACTTCTCAAAGCATGGCAGAACACACATTGGCTTTTGACACTGTTTACAAATCATACGAGTTTGTTTCCGCTTGGCTTTAGTGCTGCAAATGACACAGTTGCAGTTTTTGCTGGGTGAGCAACATTGAAATGGGGGCACACCTAGACACAATCCAAACTACATTGGGTAAATGTTTATCACACACTGTGAAACTTCTCAAAGCATGGCAGAACACACATTGGCTTTTGACACTGTTTACAAATCATACGAGTTTGTTTCCGCTTGGCTTTAGTGCTGCAAATGACACAGTTGCATTTTTGCTGGGTGAGCAACATTGAAATGGGGGACACCAGAACACAATCCAAACTACATTGGGTAAATGTTTATCACACACTGTGAAACTTCTCAAAGCATGGCAGAACACACATTGGCTTTTGACACTGTTTACAAATCATACGAGTTTGTTTCCGCTTGGCTTTTGTGCTGCAAATGACACAGTTGCATTTTTTGCTGGGTGAGCAACATTGAAATGGGGGGGGGGACACCTAGAACACAATCCAAACTACATTGGGTAAATGTTTATCACACACTGTGAAACTTCTCAAAGCATGGCAGAACACACATTGGCTTTTGACACTGTTTACAAATCATACGAGTTTGTTTCCGCTTGGCTTTTGTGCTGCAAATGACAGTTGCATTTTTTGCTGGGTGACCAACATTGAAATGGGGGGGGGGGGGACACCTAGAACACAATCCAAACTACATTGGGTAAATGTTTATCACACACTGTGAAACTTCTCAAAGCATGGCAGAACACACATTGGCTTTTGACACTGTTTACAAATCATACGAGTTTGTTTCCGCTTGGCTTTTGTGCTGCAAACGACACAGTTGCGCCTTTTGCTGGGCTCACTTCTCCCGGGATAATGTCTACTCGAAAGACACGATGGCTCATTGGTGTGCTTTGCTCGGTTGTGCTTCCAGGTGGAAAGAAGTTCATTGACCACCTTCACGCGGAAATCCAAGCTCGTCAAGTGCTGGTTTGTAGGAATTCGGTTGTAGACGACAGTAGCGTTCACCAAACAGATGTCAAGAATGGCCATGAAAATTCTTTTCCACCATTTCAGCGATCTATGGTGGTGTGTATAATACTGACACAGTTGCGATGCTAGATCACTTCCACCCATGTATTTATTATAATCACTGACGAGAACAGGTTTTTTGATTTCACGAAGTCCAGTGGAACTGTATTTGCTGCGAATTTCTTTAGTGTCCATACTGCAGTCACCATAATTAGTCAGAAGAGTTACACGCTTTGCATCCTGCCAAACAACACATAGTTGCCCTGCTTTTGTGTAAAAGTGCGGGTCATCGCCTTTTTTCATGCGGAACTTCTTTGGGTTTGCACTCTCCGGAATCCCTTGGGTGGTGTATCGTACTGTTCCACGAGCTCCAAACCCTAGCTGTGACAACTTGTGGACGAGAGCCGGGCTGGTGTACCAATTGTCCATGAAAACAAAATGTCCCTTATGTTCGAGTCCTTGCAGTAGTTCGTTGACTACTTTGCCAGATGCTGAAAGGTTAGATGGATGGTTTGCTGCTGCATAAGCAATTGAGGATGTATGCAATTGGTACTATGTGGGCTCTGAACCAGTGAACACCTTCCACGCACATGTGTACCCGGTTTCAGACTCGTTCAATGGAAAACATTTCAATCCAATCTTGGCAGACTTGCGTGGCATGTACTGTTTAAAACCGATTCGGCCTTTAAACTTTTTCATAGTCTCATCTGGCGAGAGGTTTCGTCCAGGTTTATATATGCGACGAAACAATGGCAGTACAATGTGAAGCAGCGGGCGAACTTTAGACAGTTTGTCACGGGGAGAGTCATCATCCATTTCAGCTCTGTTGTTGGCAACGTGGAAAAATCTCAGGAGTGCGTCAAATCGGTTGCGAGACATAGTTGATGAGTACACAGGACTTCGCAGAACTTCAGACCTGGACCAGTGCATGGCGTAGCGTGGCCTTTTGTTGATGCCCATACACAGAAGCATGGCCACAAATGCCATCATCTCAGGGATATCCGTTGGAGTCCAGGCATGATTGGCTGCATCTGCACCCAGCGTTTGGTCAGCATAGCGATTGGTCTCTGTCACCATCAACTTCCAGACTGCCTGACAGAAGAACAGTTGAAAGATCTGCCCAGGCGAGAGGTTACTGAAATCTTCAGTACATCCAGTCTCTTCAGTAAAGTTCATAGGGGGTCGCTTCGTATAGGAGGAGTTTGCTTTATGCCATCCAGACCTGAAGTATGAGTATTAAGAAACTTATGTATGATGGTGCTATATGGAATTAAGGCACATTTTCTTGATGATACCATAATACAACATTAGCCTTTTTCAGATATGGCTGACACAATAGGAGGAGTAGTATGTGTTAAATGCCGTATGGGGACATATGTATAAAACTGAGAAAAGAATCGGGAGACGTGTAAAGACGCCCAATTATTTAAATGAGGTATGACATCATAACATAATTTGTGACGTCATAGAAAATAAAAAAAGTGGACATATAAAATGAAAAACTAAATAAGATTATCTCTGAGTATAATAAAGATGGCGACAAAATATGAAATAAAGAATAGAGTAACTGTGCCTTGCGAGTGGCTTTTAGTTGGTAAAACCAAATCATCATAAAAGCCACTCGCAAGGCACAGTTACTCTATTCTTTATTTCATTTTTGTCGCCATCTTTATTATACTCAGAGATAATCTTATTTAGTTTTTTCATTTTATATGTCCACTTTTTATTTTCTATGACGTCACAAATTATTTTATGATGTCATACCTCATTTAAATAATTGGGCGTCTTTACACGTCTCCCGATTCTTTTCTCAGTTTTATACATTTGTCCCCCATACGGCATTTAACATACTACTGGAGGGCACTGTATGATTTGGGTGTAATGAGCTTTGGCGGTTATTTACTTTTTTTGGCAATGCTCAGCAAAACCATCATCGGAAATTTATGCATAGTCCCACTTTTCTTGAAAATGACAGCACACCAGGTGCTTGCAATTTGTATGACCTTCCTGTGTTATCTAATCATACACTCGATATGGTTAGATGGGGTGCAGGCCAACTCTGTCCAAGGTCAACTCTGTCCAGATGGTACAATGCAAGCCAATTAAAGTAAATATAGGCTGTATTCTTGGTCGAAGAGGGTGCTGTAACGTTTTTGGGCAGGAACACTAACACTAGCCGAGTTGGACCGGAGTTGACCTGGGACAGAGTTGACTCGAAACCTGAGATGGCACTGAAATGTTAAAATGCTCTTTTGATAGATCAAAAAGATGATGCAACTTGCTAGAGGATGCCAATTGCTCTACGGTAGAGCAAGTGACATCCTCATCATTCATTCACTTTGATATGGTGCAAGAAGTTCACAAGTTAGGCCGACTCTACATTTATACTGCACACTTTTGGGACAAACTTTGTGATTTTATTCATGTCTTTTCTTGCATAGTAAAATCAGATTAATTCAAATATGCTATTATGAATTTCGTTAGAAAGGCAATTGGTAAAACCCAGATTCCCCGGATCTAATGTCAACGTAAGTCGGACCTTACTAGATCCATCCTACATAAAAAGAAGCCCATTTCACCTGCAATATTTGGCAAATTAAGTTAATTACATTCAAACGTAAGATAATTCTTGAAATTACTTGAACAGTTAATATTCTTTGAAATGCCATTCCATCCATCATTCCTTTGAAAGAAAAACATTTTCTTCTGAGGATCCAGGAAAGTCTGACTAGGTCTGGAGGATCCGACTTTCAGTTTCACCAACACCCCTTTAGAAAAAAACATAAAAGTAGGCCTAGGGCCTACATTCAGAAGTATGCAAAACATGTTTGGCTCTTTCTAATCAGTAACGTTAGCCAATTGGAACAGTTATGTGAAAGTTTTTCAGCTACGTCTTAAGGCCTACCTGAAGTTCTGCTTATTTGATGACCTTGGTGGGTGTGTGACAAACTCTTCTTCACTTTCTTCTGATGTGGATGAGGAGGACTGCATGGTCATCGGATATTTCTGAACCACTATCCGCGAATATTTCGTCAATAATTTCAGCGTCATCCATGGCTAGCGGTCGACTGTCAGCTGTAAAAACAGCTAAGTGAGCGTCGGCGGTCACGCCAAAAAGCTAAAGCTTTATATAGAGACGCGAAAATCATTCATACTGACGCGCGCATGGCTGGCGCACGCGCATGTATTGTCCTGCGATTGATTAATCATGCCAACGTCAAGTGAGGGCGCTATTTACATTTCAGTTACAGGTTTCAGGCGTTGTGCCGGAGAGGAGCCTTGGGAACAAAAGAGTAGTGAATTCCCGTGACATAGCGTCCCTTTGGTAAAGAACGTACATTCCACATTGAGCACAGGTGGCACGTTTGGGGTTGAAAGGGTTAACATAAACATAGACTGGTAACTACCATGTATGTCTCTTCAGTGCATATAGAGTCAGGGAACAGAGGCCGCCCTTCAACCAAAACTTTCAGGGGGCATGTACATTTTATTCTTGTTTCTAATAAGCCTGTACATGTTTTTAAGGAGGCAGAATATTAAAAAGTGTTAACAAATGAAATAATACCCGGCCCTCTTTACTGTAATAAATGGACATTGCATGTGTGAACATCCCCAGGTTAGGGCAACGTATGGGGGAATCATTTGAAAGGCACTGTACAGTATAGATTACAATGCTTTTGATAAATAGTGAGAATAAAGTTAAGTAGCATTGTTTATTATGATTTATTTTAAGATTTAAATTATGTGGTGACATTGCTGGTACTATTGGCTTCTTATTTTACCATCATCGTTTAAATACACATTCTTGCTATTTCCTTTTGTATGCGTCACAAACAATTTGCATGTAATATAACTGAAACTAAGAAATGTTCAACAATGTTATTATTTAAAGAAGTAAGCGGGGAAAAACTTAATTTTTTTTAGAATTATATGAAAAAGGAAATAGGTTATTTCTCAGGCGACGACCACCAGATTCC
>CM055825.1:19344675-19395140 GCA_029582265.1 Zoroaster sp. YZ-2022 | reverse complement strand
CCATACCTCCCATTGTCTGAGACCAAAACGGATATGATTTTGTTAAATTCTCACGTGCAAAACCATGGGAAACCAAGCAGTAGGGTACACAAATTTAAGAAAAAATGAAATCTGACCGGCCAACAACCAACGCAACCACCTCATTGATTCACGCGTCCACCTCCCACTCCAACAGTACCAGCTAACCTGCTGTTCCTAATCCTCGGTGGCTGTGACGCGTGCGTCCCAACGCTTATCCACGCGTTCCGCCCTAAGTCTCCGTAATCCCTGTGGCTGCACCTGCAGTAGCCTCCTTAGTTTCGTTCCGTTATTCCTATCCAAGGACTTGGCTCTCACTGGAGCTGGCGATCTCAACCGCCAATTGCACGCACTTACGTTAATCTTAGTGATCATGCACGGCTTTACGCGTGCAGCTACAGCAACCAGCTGCAATAAACTAAGCTGACTGGCACTACAGTATTTATTATAATGTTGAATTAAATCCAAAGTTTTTCAATAATAAATCTTGTTTATATACTTTAAATCAGCACTTTCCTTTTTTACATTTCCAGTACGTCTTATCAACGGGGACACACCTTATGAAGGTAGAGTGGAAGTTTTGTATCAATGTCAGTGGGGTACTGTCTGTGATAATAGGTGGAGCATTGAAGACGCCAACGTCATCTGTAGACAGCTAGGCTACCCTTCTGCATCCCAAGCCTGGCAGTATGCTCACTTTGGTCAAGGATCAGGACCAATTCTACTGAGCAATGTCACATGCAATGGGAATGAATCAAACATCGATCAGTGTGATCAAAGTGGATGGTTTAGTCATAGCTGCAGTCACCAGGAAGATGTAGGAGTGACTTGCGGAGAAGGACTTGGTGCAACAATGAATTCACATGGTGAGTGGACTTTTAGTAATCATGAAATTGGCGCCAAGGAAAATAATCTTACAAAGAACTTGAATTATAAAATTGTATAATTGTTGAACCACTCCATTCGTTATTTTTACATGAACAGTCGATATAAAACTGTGTAAAATAAAATATTGTATGCTTCCCACCCTACATCATCAACACTTGAACTACTTATGAGGTGATATAGTATATATATACTATTAAAGCCGTAACCTGCCCCATCTTGGATTCTGGGCTGGATTCTTGGGTCATCTTGGCGGCAGTGGTGTCCCACAAATCTGTGTCCAAACGCGGGTACCGGTTACACATCACACCCAAGTCCCATCATAGAAACGTTCTGATTGGGTAGTTCTGTATATACAATTTTTTTAAAGATAACCCATCCATTGAAATTACTTTATTTCGTTCTAAATTCGTTGTTTGAGTGTTTTGATGACGTGCATTACAGTCTACGGTAAGGCAGAGCTGGAGGAAAGTGAGAGCGCCATCAATTGTCCAAACGGAATGTATCACAGTTGGCGAATACCTGGGTCCTTTTTTAAAAACACATTCTGGACGCAATAATTATCAGCATGATTTTCAATCCTTTATTTTGCACCAAAGATTGATTTAATCAAGATAGGACAGTTGGTAACCAAGGTAAAATACGTTCGTATTAAATTGACTGCATGTAATGCTCAACTGGCGGGGGGGGGGGGGGCGTGTCATGAACATGTATAATATGCGGCGTTAAAAATATAATACAAGGCCAACCGGATCCACCACTATAAGGACCATACACATTGAAGAGCTATATTAATTTGGTTACTTTAGGTGAAACGTTCATTTGTTTAAATTAAATGCCTCGATCTTGCCCATAAAATAATTTAATATAACAATAACTACAAGAAATTACTGTCCTGTTAAAATTTCATATAAAACACTTTAGGATAATTTAAACACTTTAAATAATTATTTATCAAAACAATCACAACACCCTCCAAAAGTCCTGGCTACGGGCTTGCCCATTGAAAATTATAAGATACCGGTAACTGATGCAGTGTACTATTGGACTCACTTTTTTGGAGCGAAGGCGTAATGGTAACACTAGTCATGGTTGAAGACTGTGTTTATACGTTTTTGGTACACGACCTGTCGCCGGGTTTGTTAATTTCTGGTTGTATACGTATGAAAATTATATTTGAAATTCGTTTTAAATTGACCAGTTAAACGATACTAACAGGTAAACAATTTCGAAAGTTGTTAGGCAAATAATGATTATTATGAAATTACAGGCATATAACGCCCCTATCATGTCAAATTCAGTCAGGAATCCTTAGCATTTTGGGTGGGAGGGGATTACACAAACCTTCATTACTCCGGCATGCTTTGATTTACATTAATAAAACTTGACACATTAAATGTTAATGTATATGTCGTCAGGATGACGTCATTGATTGCCATAGAAATTACCTCTAGAGGGCGCTGTATTTGGATGAAGATTATGCGCAAATGAATACATGGTTAAAAGTATTTCTTATTTTTAGCTATTGTGGTACACTATAGGGATAATGTATCATTAAGTTTTAACTGGATATGATATGTTAACTCTAGTGTAAGAAAAACAAAGGATAAATTTGAAAATGTTGGATTACGTTGTCTCTGGAGATCAATGGTAACGCCCCTATCAGCCCCTTATTCAGCCAAGAATCTTTATCATATGGGGTGGGAGGGATTAAACAAACCTCCATTACTCCGGCATGCTTTGACTTACATTCATAAAATTTGGATCATGTATATGTTGTCAAGATGACATCATTGGTTTTGATGGAAACCTCTTTTGTGTTGTACCACATGTTCTGGTTCATTGCTGACCAGGTCCTTATCTGTAAGAAGAAGCTTCCTGTTTGAGATGGCGAGTCCACCTTTACAAGGAAGCTGCATCCACCTTTTGAAGGAAGCATCATTGCAGACCCAGGTTGTATGGGAGCACCAAATCAATATGTTGGAGTTATGAAATCTTCTGAAAGGGACTCCTGAAAGTCAGACAATACAACAGTGTTGGAATATAGGCCAACAGTGTTGGAATATAGGCCAGCACTGTAGCACTTGTTCTGCACCCCATCCAAAAATGTGGCTTCTTCTAACATGGGGACTGCTGTGTGTGATGTATGAGCTAAGGCAGATGCCTGTCAGTAATTCATCTGCCATCTAAACTCAGTGAGCAAGCCGGAGTGACCTTCCATTGGATAACCCTTCCCGAAAATAAAACGTGTGTCACTGAGTTTGGATGGCAGATGAATTGCTGACAGGCATCTGCCTTAGCTCTGCCTTAGCTCATCAACCGGCTTGAAAGGGTTCACATGGGCTATATGGTTCTCTCCAAACATGAATGTATTTCATCTGCAGGTGTTCAATTCAAATGCGATCTTAGATTCACTGCTTAGTCGATCGATTCACTGCAGCTTTCCTGTGGGGCTGTGTAGGATGTATACCTCTTGTAGGGGTAGGTCGAAGGCACCCAGTGACTGTGCATAGGGGTATTGTTCCGGCTCCTGTCCACCACAGAAGTATGTTTGCTACTGCACCACACAGAAGAGCAGAATTCAGCAGAAATGTAAACAAAACTATTTTGAAAGTGCGTTGGATGGCACTAGCTCAGGACGGTACAGGACGACACACGACAGCACAAACCGGCACTGGCCGGCACAGGCCGGCACAAACTAATGAAGGTGAACAAACTAATGAAGTAATCTGTTGGTAACACCTATGGATAAAACGAATTAAGGCTCAGGACTTTTCAAAACTCCTCCAAAAAGATATGGTGCTCCCCGGAGTGTTGTATGGCCAGAACTACATGTAGGAGTGCCAATGTTATCCTACACACTTTCAATATAGTTTCTGTGTACATTTCTGCTGAATTCTGCTCTTCTGCGTGGTGCAGTAGCAAACATACTCCTGTGGTGGACAGGAGCCTGAACAATACCCTGCACACAGTCACTGGGTGCTGCGACCCACTCCTAGAATATGTACCCAGCCTACACAGCCTCGCAGGAAAGCAGTGAATCAAGCTGACTAATCAAGGTGATGAATTGAGCACATCTGTATAGGCAAAGTCTGTGGATAAAATGCATTCATGTTTGGAGAGAACCATATAGCCCATGTGAACCTTTTCAAGCCGGTTGATTATTTCATATGCCTAAAACCAGGCCGGAGTGACCTTCCATTGGATAAATAACCCTTCCCGAAAATAAAACGTGTGCCACTGAGTTTGGATGGCAGATGAATTGCTGACAGACAGATGCCTTGGCTCATACATCACAGCAGTCCCCATGTTAGGGGAAGCCACATTTCGGAACAAGTGCCAACACTGTCCGACATTGTGAGATTAATGTATCCTTTCAGGAAGTTTCATATTGATTTGGTGCTCCCATTCAGCCTGGAATGAGGCTTCCTTGTAAAGGTGGACTCACCATCCTAAACAGGAAGCTCTTCTTACAGACAAGGACCTAGTCAGCAATGAACCAGAATATGTAGTACAACATAGAAGTTTCCATGGAAACCAATGATATCATCTTGACAACATATACATGAACAGTACATGTGCCTAATTTTATGAATGTAAGTCAAAGCATGCCGGTGTAATGGAGGTTTGTTTAATCCCTCACCCCTTATGCTAAGGATTATTGGCTCAACAAGGACCCGATAGGGGCTTTAACACTGATCTCCAGAGACAACTTAATCCAAGATTTTCAAATTTATCTTTTTTCTTACACTAGAGTTAACATAATATGTTAGGGACAATGTATCATTATTTTTTAACATGATATAATATTATTATATCATGTTAAAAAATAATGATACATTGTCCCTATAGTGTACTACAATGGTTAAAAATAAGAAATATATTTAACCATTTATTCATTTGCGCATACTATTTATCAAAATACAGCGCCTTCTAGAGGTAGTGTCTATGGCAACCAATGATGTCAATCTGACGACATATACATTAACATTTTATGTGTCAAGTTTTATTAATGTAAGTCAAAGAATGCCGGAGTAATGGAGGTTTGTGTAATCTCCTCCCACCCCAAATGCTAAGGATTCCCGGCAGAATTTGACATGATAGGGGCTAAACAATGAGCTCCAGAGACCCCTTAACAATTTGTTTTAAATGTATCTTTCGTTTTTCTTTATATTACAGATGACACATCCTTGTGAAGTTAAACTTAATGATACTTTACACCCATAGTGATAACTAGTGTACTACAATGATTAAAAATAAACAATAATCGTATCCATAAATTAATGTGAGTGTGATATGCATCCAAGTACAGCGCCCTCTAGAGGTAGTTTCCATGACAACCAATAACAAAATCTTGACAACATATGAATGAACTTTTATTGTGCCAAGTTTGATTAATGTAGGCCAAAGCATGTTCGAGAAATAAAGGATTATTCAATAATTATTCAGTAGTAAAATGGACGTCCAACTAAGCTTAATACCATGGGGCTAAAACAGTGCCACCAGAGATAGGAAATCCACAAAACTTCTAAGTTAACACATTTTTGTGGTTACATTATACATAGACAAACCCATTTAAGGCATAAATTAATTATTTTTTTGTTCTTGGTGGCAACAATAAAAACTAAATGATTTATAATGAGATATTTTCTGAAAATCCCAATAATTTAAATATGCATAATATACGTGCAATTATAGCACCCTCTACCGGTCGTTTTCACGAGAACTGATGACGTCATCATGACGACTTATGACTGAACATTAATTGTACCAAGTTACATGATAATAGGTGAAGGCGTGGTGGAGTAATGGCGAGATTTCTGATCTTCTTCCACCCCTAGTGCTAAGAATTATCAGCATAAGCTCATTATAAGGGTAAAAATAGTGGGCCAGAACAGATAGTGCAACCCAAAATGTTCAATGTTAACATCTTTTTTCGTGTTTAAGACATCCAAAGTAACAAAAAATATCGGTGGCGGTGGGTTATGGGGAGGGTGCACGGTAGACCCCTCCAGCCCCCAGTCTATCGTGTCTAAACAGAAGTGTAAACATGAGTGAGACGTAGCAAGCTGTTCTCAACTGCATTAGGGAATTATGATGATTTCCGTATTTTGTCGAATATAGCTTTAACAAGGTCTAAAATTAGTGGTTCCTTTTGAGCAGGTGGTTTGTGCAATTGTTTTATTTTTGTCCAATAGAATTTGTTGTGCTATTGGTGAATCTACGGGACTAGGAATAGAGTTTACTAAAGAATGTAGCTATTTCAAAGCTGATACCGTTATAATGATGACCAATGTCAGATTTTGCGTTAGAACTTACATCGACAATGAAAGCCGTAATTATTTCGTGTCTTATGGGTAGCTTGATGGAACATTTTTAGTCTTTGAGCCACCAGAAAAACTGTCTGCATTCATAAAAATATCCTGTTATAGAAGTACCTTCTGCTTTGGCTGACAAAATGTCATGAAAAATACGTAACCTGAATCCTTCTAATCCGTTTGGAAACCAAAATCTTTAGTTGTATTTTATCTAATGCAATTAGAAAAAAGAAGTTATTTTGGTAAATCAATCTTATAATAGTTGATACAATATATACATGACAGCAAAAGAAACGTCACCCCTAAAAATATTTATTATTTTCATTTTATAATTAATATAATTTGTTTAATGAAGAATATTATGAGTATGTAATATTATGAGTGTAACACGAACACAATGTGGCAAATTTGGTTGACCTCAAAATTCGTCGTGCATGACGTCTGAGGACACATAAGCTAAACACGTTCTCAGACTTATCAAAATTTAGGGGGTGACGTTTCTTTTGCTGTTATGTATATATTACACACTGCACTACGTAACATGGCGGAACCCAAGAGCGAATTCGTATTTCTACCCAGTTACAAAACGTTTGATCCTTCTACGGAAATAAATTATTTTATCCAAAGTAGTGGCCAAAATGGTGAGGATGGCCACCAGGGGAATACAAGTGTTCCTTTCCCTTTACATACATAAATATGTTTGAGTACGCTCGGTATTAAAACTACAGGAGGCACGAGAAGGCAGTTTTCGTTCGACCAATCTTTTGGAAAGCGTCGACCTCGGATGTTCTCGGGTTCCAGAACCTTGAAAAAATCGGGATAATTTGACATTATAATAACAAGCAAAACAATCCACCGTGAATGGACCCCATAAACCATCAATTATCTTGAATAATTCTGGTGAAATTCTCCAGTCATCTGTGTCTGTCAATCTACTGACAAAATCTGCCTCCTCGTTATTGTTCCTTGGAATCCATTCCACCTCTAGTCGCACTTTATTTCTAAGACATGTATCAAAGATGTTTAATTACATTACATTACATTACAACAAGTATTTATCATGCGCCATTCCCGAGAGGCTCATGGCGCTTACAAAAGTTAATATGACATAATAAATACAAATCAGGATAGAATAAGACATAAATTGATGCAAAATTAATGAGGAAACAAGTGAGTTTTAAGAGCCTTCTTGAAGGCATTAACAGAAACAGATTGTCTGATATAAACAGGAAGATTGTTCCATAGCTTGGATGCACAAACAGTGAAAGATCTATCACCAGCTTGGACTCTTGTGATAGGATATTCAAGGCGGAGATAGTCATCTGTTGATCTTAAATGCCTATTTGGAACATACAATTTCAAACAATTTGATAAATATATTGGTGCTAAGCCATTTAGTGATTTGTACACATATAGAAGCAATTTAAATGATATTCTTTGTTGAACTGGTAGCCAATGAAGTGATTTTAACAGTGATGCAGGATCGTGTCTTCTATTTACAGTGAAAACAAGTCTAGCTGCCCAATTCTGTAGACGTTGCAAACGGATGATGTATGACTTTGGAAGAGGATAAAGTCCATTGCAGTAATCTAAACGAGATAAAATCAAAGAGCGTACAGCGTGATGGCAAGTTTCTTGATCAATGAATTTGCGAATGCGAGTTATATTCCTTAGGTGAAAAGTGACAGTTCGACTAACATTTGCAATATGAGAAGACATTGTCATATTTGTATCAAAGAATGCACCAAGATTTTGTATGGTTTGTGACGGCTTAATGCAGGCATTGCCAATGGATAAAGTGATATCTGGTAGACGTTTGAGATTGTGTGGAGAAGCTGCGATAACAAAATCGGTTTTACTGTCATTGAGTTTCAGCTTATTTTCATTCATCCAGTTTTTGATATCACCGATACAAGTCTGTAGCTTAGAAATTGCATTTTTCAGATCACCAGGTTTTTTTAAATTAAAGGATACATAGAGTTGCGTATCATCAGCATACACATGATGGTTTACTTGATGATGATGTGCAATGTCACCAACTGGTAGAGTATATAATAGTATACCCCACTGGGCCAACTACAGAGCCCTGAGGTAGACCAAAGTTGACAGTAATAGGGTCCGTAAATTCACCAGCTATATCCACTTGGTTTGTCCAGCCATCTAGATATGAACGAAACCAATTTAACACTGTTCCTTTGGCACCAATAGGTTGGATAATGCCAATTTTTGCAGATCTAGATTCATGCTTCTAATTTTGACTATGCGCTCTGCTGTTTTACTGTATATATTTTCAGATGGGAATTGGAAACCATCGGCAAGAATGAAGAAATTGCAAATTGTATCGTGTTTAATTCTCTCCATGTTGAGCTCTGTTTAGCTTCCTTTTCAGTCCAAAGTTTGTGACCAGCGTGACGATCATTGCAAACTATCGCGCCTGAACCTACTGCACTAGCGTCGCAGCATACAATTTTATTTACTTTACCAACTTCAAATACGTACCGTACATTTAATTTGGCTACATTATTCTGCCAGAATTTTATCTCAGACAGGCAATACAGGTTTTACCAGAATCTAGTAATTCGAGAATTTCACCCGTGACAAATTAATATTCTTGTGTAGCAGATTTGTTTTTATGGCAACAAATTGGAGGGGCGTTTCTAAGAAAGGGGTTCTGTACCCTTTATTAATTACTGATAACCTTTACTTTGTTGTCGGACTCTTGATCTTTGAGTGCACATGACTTATAATTGCATCATACCTCAATATAAACATCTTTGCACTTTTCTTCAAGATGCGTCACTTTAAGCGAGGCTGGGATTTGTGTTTGTGGTAGCGGACCCTGCTGGTCTGGCAGGGCTTTCTGAGATGGCAGGTAGGATGGTACTGCTCTCTAGATGACTGGGACTTGCCAAGGGACATTTCTGGAATGGATGTTACTGTAGCCAAATGGTGGGTGCAGCTTGTGCTCTTGTAGACACTGATCCATAGATGAGGGGACACTCTCAGGACCAATGTCCGAGCATCTTGCAGTTGAAACAGACATTTGGCAAGCCTAATGATGAAGAAGAAAAGAAGAAAACCGCCAAAAAACGTTTTATTTTTAGGAAATTCTTGTAATAGATTGGTAACTCGACTGCGTGTGATGGCCTAAACTGACTGCATTTACGCTGCGTAGCTGTTTTATACTACCCCGCTTCAATGAGCATCACCCTATTACGGAATCCTTTCTACGAGGGGTACTACACCTAAATTTAAGCCGTCAAACCGAACAAAACCAAATTTATTATGAACCCATCAATAACACTCACTTGGAACTTCTAGCATACTTCTAACAATCAATTTGTGAAGTGTCTCATTTTAAGATTATTAGGTGTTCGAGCTACGGCGCGAACACCTCTTGATATTGTTCGGGTTTTGTTTAGGTGTTCGGGCATGTGCCCGAAACACCTATTGTTTTGTACGTTTTTTTACGTGTTCGAGCGCACAGCGCGAACACCTATTGTTTTTGGACGGTTTTTTGTTTAGGTGTTCGAGCGCACAGCGCGAACACCTATTGTTTTTGTACGTTTTTTTTTTTTAGGTGTTCGGGTATGTGCCCGAAACACCTATTG
Organism: Zoroaster sp. YZ-2022; assembly: GCA_029582265.1. NCBI lineage: Eukaryota > Metazoa > Echinodermata > Asteroidea > Forcipulatida > Zoroasteridae > Zoroaster > Zoroaster sp. YZ-2022. The sequence goes on along the minus strand of CM055825.1, from coordinate 19,385,308 downwards.
TTTTTGTACTTCTTCTTCTTCTTCTTCTTCTTCTTCTTCTTCTTCTTCTTCTTCTTCTTCTTCTTCTTCTTCTTCTTCTTCTTCTTCTTCTTCTTCTTCTTCTTCTTCTTCTTCTTCTTCTTCTTCTTCTTCTTCTTCTTCTTCTTCTTCTTCTTCTTCTTCTTCTTCTTCTTCTTCTTCTTCTTCTTCTTCTTCTTCTTCTTCTTCTTCTTCTTCTTCTTCTTCTTCTTCTTCTTCTTCTTCTTCTTCTTCTTCTTCTTCTTCTTCTTCTTCTTCTTCTTCTTCTTCTTCTTCTTCTTCTCTTCTTCTTCTTCTTCTTCTTCTTCTTCTTCTTCTTCTTCTTCTTCTTCTTCTTCTTCTTCTTCTTCTTCTTCTTCTTCTTCTTCTTCTTCTTCTTCTTCTTCTTCTTCTTCTTCTTCTTCTTCTTCTTCTTCTCCTCCTCCTCCTCCTCCTCCTCCTCCTCCTCCCAATAGCTGTCCGGTAACAAACACATACTTCCAAACTTCACATGAACTTGAAACTTGGCACGTACTTAGAACTTAACAAGTAGATGAAACACGAGTTGTGAGTGACCCCAATTTGACCTTACTTCCTGTCCATATCATATCTCAACAACCACAAGAGGTAAATTCACAATTTTTGTACCATTGTACAGATCGTTAATTGTCAAAAAATATTTACAAAACGGTGAACCCAATTTGACATTAATTCCTGTGCAAACCAGAAGTCAAACTTTAATATTTAAAAAAATCATATCTCAACAACAAGAGGTAAATTCACATTTTTTGCACCATTGTATAGATCGTTAATTGTCGAAAAATATTTACACAAAGGTGACCCCAATTTGACATTACTTCCTGTCCAAACCGGAAGTAAAATTGTAATATTTAAAAAAATCATATCTCAACAACCAGAAGAGGTAAATTCACAATTTTTGTACCATTGTACAGATCGTTAATTGTCAAATAATATTTACAAAACGATGACCCCAATTTGACCTTACTTCCTGTCCAAACCGGAAGTCAAAGTTTAATATTAAAAATAATCATATCTCAACAACCACAAGAGGTAAATTGAAATTTTTGCACCATTATATAGATTGTTAATTGTCGAAAAATATTTACACAAAGGTGACCCCAATTTGACCTTACTTCCTGTCCAAACCGGAAGTCAAAGTTTAATAAATTAAAAAAATCATATCTCAACAACCACAAGAGGTAACTTCCCAATTGTTGTACCATTGTACCGATCGTTAATTGTCAAAAAATATTAAACAAAGACAAACGGACCCTTCATATACCGTGGACATATATACCTTTTATCTGATTTAATCACATCATTTGTTTATGACTCATATGTACAAGTGAATAAAATCCCTGATAGGCAATATTATATCAACATTAGACTAATCAAAATATGATACTGTTGATATAATTGACTGGAAAGTACACTGCCTACTAGGATGCATTAAGTGTGGTCAGATATCCAGGCTTATGAAATAAAGTTACTTCTTCATTAAAAAAATAATATTTTGTGTAAATTTCAGTTCGTTCTATCAACCACCTACAATGAAGGTAGAGTTGAAATTTACTATGAAGGACATTGGGTACAGTCTGTGATGGTGGCTGAGATTGGCGACGCCAACGTCTGTAGACCTCTTAATACCCTTCTGCATCCCAGGCTCAAGGAGATGTTTCACTGACCCCACCTCTCTAACCTTTTGGCTCTGAACACCCAGAGCTTCAGGCCAAGACAAACCTGAATCCTCTTCTTCTCTTCTCTTCTTCTCTCTTCTCTCTCTTCTTCTTCTCTCTTCTTCTTCCTTCTTCCTTCCTCCTTCTCCTCTCTCCTTCCTCTCTCTCCTCTTCCTCCTCTCCTCCTCTCCTCTCCTCCTCCTCCTTCCTCTCCTTCCTCTTCCTTCCTCCTCTCTCCTCTCTCCTCCTCCTTCCTCTCTCCTTCTCTTCCTTCCTTCCTCTTCCTTCTCCCTTCCTCTCCTCCTCTCTCCTCCTCCTCTCTCCTTCCTCCTCTCCTTCCTTCCTCCTCCTCCTCCTCTCCTCCTTCCCTTCCTTCCCTCCTCCTCCTCCTTCCTCTCCTCTCTCCTCTCCTCCTCCTCCTCCTCCCTCTCTCTTCTCTCCTCCTCCTCCTCTCTCCTCCTTCCTCTCTCCTTCCTTCCTCCTCCTCCTCTTCCTTCCTTCCTCTTCTTCTCTCTCCCTCTCCTCAACAAGCACCCATCCATAAGACAAAAAAGATAGCTGCAGAGTGTCTAGAACCTGAAACTTCACACATAGTTAGACCTTAATGGTTGTACACTGTTGTGACGTCATAGTGAGGTCACTGGGATCGAATTACACTAAATCAAAGAAATAATATTTTCAAAAAATCATATCTCATGAACCATAAATGATATTGGCCAATCTTGCACCATGTCACAGATCTTTACACGTGATTTTCGTATCAGACCTGTGACCCAATCCATCTCTCCTTCCGTCGAAACAGGAATAGTAAATTTTCAAACAGTTATATCTCATAAACCAGAAGATATTTTCACACCAGATCATCTTTAAAGACCTTGAACTATGTCACATCATTAAGACACGACCCCACTTGACCTCTCCTTCTGGCTCTAGAAATTATCGGAAGTTTAAGTGAACAAATCATTCAGAAGCATAAGGTACTAGGCTATAATAAGCACAGCCTATTCCGCGGCGTCACTGTATAAACTGTATCATTAACTGCACACGTACAGAGCAGCATCAATTAGAATATAATACGTCGTAGCAGTTTGTACATGCTTCTTGGAGTTGTTAACGCTTGTTCGAAATCTAAGATTGAATTCTAACAGAGATCGCTTGGCATTCAAGACCTCAATTATCTCATCGTGATGATGATGATGATGTTCGTTACCCAGCAGTGCAACATATGTTGCTATTGGAGGGTAATTTCGCAAGAGCACCAGGTGGCACATATCGGTTTCGGCTTTGTCTTCTTCGGCTGAATCTACGCCGTTTGGTAAGTTGTACACTATTCCTTGATCAAGGACATCTCGGGTGTGTTCTTGTTTACAACGTTACAACGTGAAATATGATGTTTTGCATCTTTTTCGTGATTGATGCAGTCAAATTAACTTAACAATTAACAATGAGAACAAGCGTCTAGAATAATAAAATGGTTAGTAACTTTTTCCAAAAATTGTTGGGTATTATTTTGAATATTGTTTTGGTTAGCCGAGTTATACTTTAAAATGGCGGTGTAGTTTTTTTTTTAATTTAGTAATAAATAACATGTCAACATTATATTTTTTAGTCTTTTGATATACTCCAAAACAGCAAAAATAAATAACAACAAGATATGCCTAAAGATGGCATGTATTTTGTGGTGTTTAAAGTAAGTTTTTTCTTCATTCATAAAAGTGACTATTCATTTTTCAAAAAAAATACTATGACATCATCACATCACAACGCCCCATCTTCAGAAATTGAACTAAACTATTAATGATATTTTGTCATAATCATGAAGCAAGAACACCAGTCATTATAAGACAGTTATGATAGTTTAGTGTTGATGTTTCCATATAATTAATGCTAGCTCATAGTGTACAACTTTCGTGACATATTTTAACACCAGTCGTTATTATTGTTATACTTTTAGATCTCTTTCTATTCAAGGTTGTGGAGACTGAGTGGCGTTGATGGTGGCTGTGTGAGCAATGTGCCCAGAAGTGCTTTGAGGATCACGTACCTCTTTCTGCGCATCAGATTAAGACAAATTTCCGTCGTAACCAAATTTATATTATTCTTTATTGGCTATTCGATTGTTCAAATATATGTTCAGTATGTTACATTTCATTGCGCGAGTACCTTGTCTGTACGAACGTAGGCGTTTGTAATTACGGTGAAAATGCGGATCGTATAATACTACAAATGTATTGGTACGTCAAACATAGTTGCGGAGTTCAAAGAACCTTAAAGTTTTAACAAATAGTTAGACCTTAACATAGTTCCGTAACGTTGTAAATCGTCATGATGAGTGTCATTTAACGAATTATTGTCAGTAATTAATATAATTGAACAATATATTTTATATCCGCGAACCACAATAGATAATATCCGATTCTTCATAATCATACAGAACATGGAGGACTCCGATATTTGACACAAACATTACGACCCTTGTTGAACCTACTTCCGGTCCAACTGAAGTTCACGTTCTTATAAATTTACGAGAATCGAGTGACATTCGAACAACATTTTGCATATATGTTATGGATCTGTTATTTTCAAAATATATTTGGTGACGTCATCGCTCTTAAAAGTCACTTTTGTTATCTCAAGAAAATACACAGAATTTCCACCAAATTTCTGTCAATTGACACCCCACCAGAGGAAAGATTTTTAGTTCACCCTGAACCGAACTACGGTTGAAAATTTAAAATTATATGGGATAACTGAACCGGAAGTTAATGTATTCAATATAGCATTATATGTTTTTTAAATTAAGCATTATGAAAACTCATCTTGAAGTAAATTGTTTCTTTTAACAACTTTTTATGATGACGTCATGACGTACACTGAACACCCGAGTTTGTTTTTTACCAAACTCAATACCTCTATAGTTTTTGTGTCATAAGGGCAATTTTAAAGGTTGTCATGGAATAGCATGTTAAAATTTCAACAGGTAAACACAGGAAAGTACTTTAAAATAAAATGTGGAAGGATGTTCTCTTATTGCCTTCCCCATCATTGTGGTTTCATGTACAGACTGCATTCCATCAACTTGTACTAGTAATCTGCACAAGAAGACAGGATGCCATGCAGTGTCACAAAACAAATCAGGCATGTACAGGGGTTAACGCTCTCAATTAATTTGTCGGATATTTTGTTTCTCATAGACCAGTGTTACTTAGAGGGGGAATTCAAAATTGTTTGGTTAATAATCTCCCCATACCTGGGTAACCGTATTAATAGTCAAAGATGAAGTCAATGACCCAGGTTACATATTGGACCATTTTCGTCAATCCATCAAATGGTGGCCTCAAATCTTTGTTTTTCAGAAAAACCCTATCCATCGCTCAATAAACTACCTGACGCCATACCACTGCGCATGCAAACCGATGTTTAGACAATCATTGTTACCGAAGACCGCCCTATGGCGCGCCTAAGCACTGTGGTGCGCCCAAAACACAGAGCATAGAAACTACCATTTCGTTACAATTATATCTTCGATTAAATTCAGACTGACGTTCATTTCGAAGAAGCGCAAGAAATACAAAAAGAGACAAACGGACCCTTCATATACCGTGACATATATACCTTTTATCTTGATTTAATCACATCATTTGTTTTATGACCCACATGTGTACAAGTGAAATAAAAAATCCCCATAGTTAACATTAACATTAGATTAATCAAAAATATGATACTACTGTTGATAGCACTGACTGGAAAGCACCGCTCACTAGATGCATTGGCGTGTCGATATCCAGGCTTATGAAATAAAGTTATTTCTTCATTAAAAAAAAATAATATTCTGTACTTTCTACCGTCTTACTGGGTCCAATTCGTTTGGGGCGTTGCAGAGTTGAAATTTACTATGAAGGACATTAGCGCAGTCTGTGATGGTGGCTGAGTATCAAGGACGCCAACGACAACAGTAGACTTCTTGGCTACCCAACTGCATCCCAGGCCTGGCGAGATGCTCACTTTGGTGAAGGATCAGGGTTGATTCTCTTCAATAATGTTGCATGTAATGGGGACGAATCAAGCATTGATCAGTGTGATAACAGTGGATGGTTTAATCACAGCTGCAGTCATCGCAATGATGCTGGTGTAACTTGTGATTTTACAACCCCTACACCTGGTGAGTTTAGTTAAAGCTCATTGTGGCTTACATACCTGCAATTATGATACTCAACGTTCGGTTGTATATGAAAATTAAGTTAGATTTTTGTTATAAAGAGGCATTATTACCTAATTCATACAGACTTGTAGTCGGGTAATTTTTTAATGAGTACTTCAAAAATGTTCATCCGAGTACGAACATTATTAATGCATTTTTACTATTTGTGAAAACAATTAACGTTTATAATTGCAGTCGCGTCTTATGGACTTATGCAGTTATATGGAAGTAAACTAAGATAATTATGTGATAGTCAAATAAAGGTCTTTCATGTTGAATGTGTTAAGTATTGGAGTACATCCCTGTACAAATTCATAATTTGTTAACGTTTTGTTTAAAGGTTCTGTGAAGAGTGTATTTACCAAACTTTATTTTTGGTGCTGTTGTATTGATTGGTATGAATTAAAAACAATTTTAAATGTTTTTTTTAATCGAGTGGATTATTAATGGTTTATCTAATAATCAAAAATTTACCCGCCGAATTGTCGAAGTTTTAACGAAACGTTCGTGACGTACACAAAGGCAGAGCATTTCTATACATTCTCGCGGAGCTAGGCGGTGTGTGGTTTGGTGCCAGACTTTGATCGGGTAATAAACACTAAGCCCCATTGTATCATAGATTGTATGGAAATTAGACTTAACTCATATTGACCTAAAGGATTTAAGCTTTACAACATGCTGGCAACGTGTTTACACAAGACTTGCGTAATATAAACATGCACTCGAACAGCGATAACCCAGCCACGGATGTACCGTGAAACGCAGCGCAACCCCCATCGTGCGGTCGGAACATACACCGAAGGCAATGCTAACATTACGGTGTTAACAGAAACAGTTGAGTCAAAGTTCTGATCATTTAAAAAACTCAAAACAAGCGCAGGCATAATGATTTAATAAAGATTTAATGTTTTTATGTTTGTCTTGCCAGGATATAAAATCAGACACGATGTTTTTTATTAATGCGGAAATCACGGCATGTTTTCATGCCGTGAACACGTACTGAAACAGTGAGCATGATGTCGTTTTGCACGGAAGTGGACTGGGTTATGCATGGGAGTATAACTAAATGACCACTTACCCTGAGTCTTTCTCGCTTTAAAAAAGCACCTCTCTTCTTCGTTGGAGTCTTCCCAGCCTTCTTACTTAGGGGGAATATCTTTGGAATTGCATCTGATAGCAGCATGGCCTAATAAGCCATACCGAACTGGCTGTGAAGGCCCCGTTCAAAGCATGTCTGCTCGAAGTGTGCACTTTATAAGAATGAGTGTTCCGTCAGTCCCGACGACTTGGCTCTGGTCAGCTTGACTTGAGCCGTCCAAATACGTCTGTATTTTGGATCAAACGGAAATATGTGTAGACTAACACCGTCTTTGGTGGTGTTGCTGCAACCTGCAGCGACACACCTCGATGGCATTATCGAAAATAATAAGCTTCAAACCTGACAGAAAACTTTAGGAAACTTTTTCTCTAGCAACACTCTGCATGCAGTGGTGCGCTGTTTATACGACGCATACTTGGGCAAGTGCTGTGGGTCGCGGATCGGGAATCGCCTCAGTGTACGTCACGAATTTTATGTTAATGAGGGGATATGGGCGTGTCGAAAAGCACCTCCTAAATTCAAAAAATTATATTTTTATGGTATAAACGTGAGGGGAAAAATTACAAATGACAAATATATGTTCCAGTAGGCATACTTTATTGTATACAATGAAAAAAAACACTATTTCATAGGACCTTTAAAGGTAAAGTGAAGGCCGTTGGTAATTCAAATGTAACCAAATGGTCGAATTGTAATGTAAAACTTACTTGGTGTAATCCTGGAGATTATGTCTTTTAAGAAAAGTTTAAAACAATTTAAGTTCGAATTTAGGAATGTACTCTTTCCTAATTTGGAGATCTGAATGAATGCAAACAATCTGAATGCATTTTCACTGTTTTCTCGTTAACTTTCACAGGTTGGTTGTGTAACGAATATCTTGATTCAAAGTATCTTTCAGAGACTTAATATAAGCTTGTATACATAACCAATATAATGTTCCCTTTAGAGAGAAGGTAAAACATTAATATTTGGTAATCATTTCAACCATAAAGCGGTTTTCAAGAAATATATCAATAACCTAACCTGTGACACTTTCATTACAAAATGTGCACACAGGAGTTTCTGGATGGCAGCCTTTTGTAAATTTGACATGACAATTCCTGTTTTCCCAAAGATAACGCTCTCCAGACGAAATCATTTATCAGGATGATTGATTTGTGTACCAACCTTATTAAGTTTTAAGATAATACTTTCTTAATTTATAAATCTGAATTATGAATTAAAAAATCTATTAAATCTAATTTATAAATGTCGAACCTTTCATCAAATAAATTATTTTGAAAAATAAATACATTTTATATTGTTTGTTTTGAAATGTTGAAAATTTTTAGAAAAATGTCAGTGGGGTACAATCAGTCAGAATGACATAATTTCGTAACCTCACTGTTTGCTTCATAATTATGTATATCAGTTTCAGTGCGTCTTGTCAACGGGTACACCTCTTATGAAGGTAGAGTGGAAGCATTGTCATCAATGTCAGTGGGTACCACCCATCACCGTGGCTGGAGCATTATGGAAGCCAACGTCATCTGTCGGCAGCTTGGCTACCCTTCTGCATCCCAAGCCTGGCAGGGTGCTCACTTTGGTCAAGGATCAGGACCGGTTCTACTGGACAATGTTGCATGTAATGAGATGAGTCAAACATCGATCAGTGTGATCACAGTGGATGTTTCATTACTGTAGTCACAGCCAGGACGCCGGAGTAACTTGCAGATCTCACAACTCTCCACCCAGTGTTATTTTAAATATAAAATACATAATTATGCTCTTAGCAAGCGCCAGCAATACCTTTATTGCTTATGGCGTGCAAAGTTTACATTTAATCCATACATTCCTGTTCGAATACAGATATCTGTTTTTTAAACAGAGATAGATATAATATCTAATAGATATAGGCTCATCTCTATTTCACGATTAAGAAATAGAGATATTTTTTTTATGGATTAATTGTTAGCCATACCTGTTAACAACCCTCAAATGTTAACACATTTGAGGAGTACCTCAGTCGGCATCACCATCCAAGTATTGGCAACAATTGTAAATAACACCAACATATATACACTGATGTCAACGTTAACGTAAGAAAGGTAGGTAGTAGTGTAGATGCCGTAGGAGCGCATCTACAAAAAAATGATTTTAAACAAATACTCTGGGTAGTAGTAGGGGAAATTAACAAAGTTAGTAAAAGTGTAAAAAACGGAGTACTTTTTTAAAACAAATTCTCTGGGTAGTAGTAGGGTTTTTTTATTTAAAAAAAAACGCGCCGCGTTTTAAAAAGCAAACTGAAGACTTCACGTTTTTTTTTGTTTTTGTTTTTCCTTTTTAATTATCTAATCATATATTGAGTAGAGAGAATGGAAGCGTATGCTATGAAGACAAATACATTAGACGACGATTTGTTTGAGAGATCAAATGTTTTAAATCATAACGAAGCGCAAAAAGGTGATTCTGCGGAGAAAAAAATATCATCTGAACACAAATCGAAAGAGGGATACGAAATAAAACGATGGTATAGACCGCACGTTGATATTTGCTAGATCAAAATTTTTAAATTATGATGAAGTTATGGGTTTAAAAAAAAATACGAAGAAGAAAAACTATGACTATGATTTTTATTTCAAAATCAAAAAATGGGTTTATACATTTAAAATATTAATTGATATTTGATAAGATAGTTGATAAGAGTATTCAAACAAAGGCTCATTCTTAAGGTTAGAGATAAAACTGGATTTTATTATCCACGAGACGGATCGATCGAAAAGAATATACTAATCGATATAGTATTAAACAGACACAAAATGAATTTTAAATGTTAAACCCAATTGAATTTATGGTTAATTTAAAACATTTTCAAAAAATAACTCGCAGTATTAAACGAAAAGTTCCAATAATTGTTTACGTAAAAAATTGAACGATTTTACATCTGAGACACATGCGAGGTTAGGAACGTGGCGGTGGTGTTAAAAAACGAGCAGGAAAACTAACGGGTGTAAGTGTATTAGTAAGTTCATTAACGCGAAAAAACAATTGAAACCTCCTACCGATTATAATTATATATTATCCTTACATAGTTGAAAGTAGCGATTTAATGACAAACTTTTAAAAAATGTTGCAAATAAACGTACAAAATTGGAGCATTAACGATACACAATTTAGGATTGCGTTAGTTTTTTAAGTGATAAGTATGGTCTTTTTCAGCTTATCTTTTAGAATTGGGTGATACGGACGCCAAATAAAGCAACCGCCTTCACTTTATTCAAGCTACTTTTGCGCGTCAACTTTATTTAGTTTGTATTAAAATTTTACTTTCATCTTTAGATAAACAAATACAATTTTACGCGCCTAAAGGAGTATTTGAAAACGTTCCATTAAAAATTGTTGCCGTCGGTAGGTAAATTTGGGGAAATTACAGCTTTATATAAAAGACGAAAGCTTTTAGTAAACGTAGAGAGATGTTTTAGAAAACTTCGCCTAAAAACTCACTTTAGAAAATATTTTAAAAAATAATTTTAAAAATATTATCTCTCGTTTAATAACAAAAGATTATAAAGTCAAACAAAAATAATCGTTCCTTGCAGATGAAGTTAATAGTTGGCAAAACGTACAAATGTTGTGTGTGTAGCTCACCCAACGTAAACTATTGCACTTTTCATCAGTTTAAAATTTCAAAAAAGGAAAAAGTGTTGCCTGTTGAGTGTAAGGTGTGTAAAAAAGGTACACAAACATCAATGATACAGTTCTATGCACTGAAACTGTGCAAAAGCATTAAAAGTAAAACCTTCTACCAAATAAACAAACAAGCTATACGCGCGTTTAATTTAGTAATGGCAGAGTTGGTAGAAGAAAGAGCGAAAAAGTTTTTGTAGAGTGATATTATGGGCGAACTATTACGAACGTGTGTATATTTCACGCTTATTGATGATTTAAAATCGTTTTATACACACCACACGATTTAATATTGTTAGAATATTGTTAGAAACAGCCCTCGCACAACGACGATTATACTCGTGCAAAAGAGAAAAATTAGTTCATAGCGTTTGAGCACTCAACTTAGTAGATTTGAAGCGAGCATAAAAGAGTATTTAACGCAATCCTCCTCGCTTTAGATACGTATTACATTAATTTATATTATAGCGAGTTGCTGAGTAAATGAAACGACAAAGAAACTATTTTTTTTGCGTCTAGAACCAATCATAAACATTGTATTGATTTAAAAACGACTAAAAATTTAAATTGTAATGGCGGTGGTTCATTTCGTTACCTTGCTCTGTCACTATGCGAAGCGGGCTTTTGATTGTTATAGTAAGATTTATTTACCGACAAGCCATTTACTTTAAAACTCAAAAGTTTTTCTATAAGAACTTTTTTTTTCTACATCTATATCGATGGGTTTAACCTCCGTTTTAATCCGGCAAGGGTGTATTCTTTACCAGAGTTGTTGCCGGTTTTTCTTTCATTTTATAATATTTATCTCTCTCGCAAACGAGCACAAATTCTTTCTTGACTCATCGTAACCGTCTTCGATGGCTTCAATTAACGTGGTTTTCGATTAGCAGTCGGACGAAGCTGTACCGTATCTCATCGTGTTATTTTAGCTTACTTTAGGTCAATTTATTTTTCATTTATCTGAGAGCTTAACGTTCCTCCACCCAACCCAAAAGCTAAACCTTCTAAAGCGTATCCTTACGGGCGACGATACGACGCTGGATGATACTGATATTCCTGATGGTTCCCCCGCCCCCATACACAACCCATACTTTCTGGTGAGAGTTTCTATCGACGTCGCAAGCGTTGATAATTTTATTATATTTGTTACATTGCGTTTTCGCGTTCGTTTATTTCAAGATTCGTACCCTCTTTTGAATATCGCTGATTTTTTTGTAAGCGAACAGCGAAGGCGGCCCAAGTGTCAGAGTCATTTGTTAAAACCGTTAAATTCGGATAAAGTACATTCGTTGATCTCTATAGGCGCGCTCATTGTTTTTCATATTATCAGTAAAAGATTTTTACTTAATGGAATATTAGTAATTTTTATATCGTAACAGACCCAGTATTCATAGAGTCGAAAAACAACCGGAGTTGTAAACTTTTCTTTGTATGACATACTCTATTATAAAGCAAATATATGTTCTAAAAGCTTTTGGTTCATTATCAAATACAAAATTTTCTAGTTGAGTTTCATCATTGCAAAATCTATGGTTACAAACAATTATTGAATCAATAATATGATCTGGTGTTAGTGTAACATCAATTACACGTTTTAAAGAGGTGTGATTGTGAATTATTATCAATAGCGTTGTTTTAAAAATAAGTTGTAATAATATTTTAGTGGTGAAAATATATCAAAGCTTGATGAATTTCTATTCCAAACAAAATAAATTGTATTGTTATAGTTATATAATTCAGTATTTTCATGTACCTTTAGTTATATTTCCACTTTTTCAATAGTGTAAGCTATTGTTATCATTATCACCGATTGTTTATACTATTTTACCAGGACCCACAAATACCGGCCATATTTATTTCTCTACAGTGTATACACCTAATTTAATGGTAGACTTTTAATTTCTATATTAAAACACAGTTTAGAATTTAAAGCCAAAAGTTGTTGCTTCACAAAACTTTTCGTATATTATGTATTTTGGAACACATTTCATACTTGGAGATTGGTGCTCTATTATCACACGATAAAATGAAATTTGTCATTTGTTCTGGTGAAGGAATGTAAAAATGTTGGCGGCATAATTATATGTTATTGAATGTGTAAATAAAACTATTAGTTTTATAATTGTGTAAAAATACTGGTAGCACGTAGGTGAAAATATTAAACATAAAAAAAGGTTGCTTAATCGTATCGTGCCATCCGAGTATAACGTTATATTTTTCGACGAGAATAATTCTTCAGGCACTATCTGTCTCATTTAAATATCCGAAAATGTTGACAAATTTCCACTATGTCCACCTCTTTTTCTTATCACCACGCTAATATCATAGATATAACTCTGCTCACTCGTTATACGACTGGGTCCGTAAATACTCGCCATATTTATATATTTCTCTAGATTTAAAATAATGGGGAAACTGTGATTATGCATGTCTCTACCTTTTGAATCTTTTAATTTGAAAAAGCTCAGCTCGTTAAAAAGTGCACCGACTTTTTATTTTTTTTTAATAATGGATTTTTATATTCCATATACATACTTTTCTCCAAAATGATTTACCTTTAAAGGTAAAACGTTTAAAATGGTAGTTATTTGCTCATGTTGTAATAATTATCGCCTCCAGAAATTTGATTGCAATGAACGCATACAATTTTGTGTGTCTCTATATCAATCTTTTACTATATTCTCTGCAGTTAGAAAATTGTTGTGCTCCGAGTAAATTAGCTAACCCAGCTGTAAATTTATTAGATTTCGTATCACCGTTCAATCCTTAGCGCGTGCAAGCATCCGCCGTATAACTGATTGTAAACGTTGTTATCCAAGACCGTTTTTTTGATATAATATCTATAATTCTTACAACACAGTAAAGTCTCCCCGGTTCGACAAATTTATAACATCATTCGACGTTGATGTAATGATAAATTATTCTTTCTTGTTTACGTATGTTGTAACACATCCTACCCAAAATGTTTACGCTTTTAATAACATATATAACGGCCTACTCACGATTATATCAATAGCGTAATTCAATTTAATCCTTGTTTACCTTTCTTTTTTCAATTTCACTTCATCTTTCGAACGTCGTCATTTTATTATTTAGAATTTATAATAATAACAATAATAAAATGACGTTTCCATTAGCATTCGAGTAGCAATTTTATCGTATTCAAGGTTAGCAATCTGAAATTTGCGCGCCCCTGTAAAAATTTTGGACGCTAGCTGTATTTAACGAGTATTACATTGGTAACAAGAAACGAGTTTTTAACGTTCATTTCGATAATGCTTTTAGCAACTACAAGTTACCTCGCGTCGATATGACGACGTTGTAAATGATTGGAATCATAACCCACTGTAAAATTTTATCAAAATCAAATAAATTTTGCGATCGCACCGCGCCACAAACAAGATGCGGCGTGAGTTATCATCATTTAAATCATTTAAACCCGATGATTCGTAGTTTTTTAGATTAATGTCTATTATCAAATTAGACGACGTTCAAAGAAATGAGCTGTCCCACATCGTTTCCGTACTTTTTAAGACGCGTTTCAAGTTATCAATACAGACGCAAGCGCGTACACAACCCCATGTAAAGAATTTTCAATCTTCACAAGTCTCCAATTGGAAACAACGAGTCGATTTAAATTCAAACGATTATAATAGGAACGGCTTATTGTCACGATAACGATTACAAAGCGGCATTCGGAAACAACCACGATAAAAGTAGTTTGGAACGTTATTTCATCGAGTAGACTGATTACGATTATTACAAACTGCGACGAAAATGAGTTTTGGAGATCATCCTCAACCCATACGATCGCATTCGTTTTACAATCCTTCACAGAGCCTGTTTGGTCGTACTTTTTAATCAGCGGTCTAGAGGTTTTACAGACGTTATACGGAAACGAATAAACGACTCCATTACAACGTTCGCTTATGCGATATTAAACAGCGCAAGCAAAAGTTCATTTTATTGTGGTAGGCCCGGTTTAGACGCGCAACGTGTGAATTTATAAAATATAGCAAACGCCGAGATTGACTCTCAGGCTGATTTACAATCTAGTATTCAACGACATCAAGATGTTTTGCCATCACGCTCGGCAGTCAATTAAACCTTTGTCTCGGGAGAGAAATCTATACACGATGTTTGAAGCGACATGAATTTAGGAATAGGCACGTATGCACGATCATAAACAATAATATATTAATCGCGACGAGTGATTTATCGTTGGGTTCAAATTTAGACACCAATTCACCGTTGTTCCCTCCTATTCTACCTTTTTACAATCAACAACAACGCCATTGATTGCCAAACACACACAAGAATTTAATGATCACGCTATAATAGCGCATGTGCAAGACTCTTTAGAAACCATGATAAAAGAAGACCTGCTCGACAATCATCAAGAAGAAAAATTATGTAATACTTTTGTTTTACGATTTTTAGCCGGACTAGGCGCGTTATGATTTATGAATCGTTATTAAGGTTGTTTGCGCGTATGTTAAACTAATACCTTCCAACCCCCGTCAAAGCTAGACACAAATGTTCGGCTGTCTGACGCGATGTCGTTAGAAGTTGTTTTAACAATAACCAACTATCGATCTCATATCAGCCGGTAAAGCGATAAAGCGTTTGCTCCTAGTTTCAGATAATAACACACTGCTAGATTTTTTTAATGTTTTTTTGGTATCCATTCTTTACGCCACCGCCATCTGGCGGTTTTGGAGTTGGTGGTGCGGGTTTGGAGGTATAGGTTTTGGTGGTGCAGGTTTTGAGGCATAGGTTTTGAAAACTGCACTAGCGACACACACAATCGATTTTAATAATAAAAAGCGATGGTCATACTAAAAGCTGCTAATATACTAACGATCGTTATACATTCCTTGTTCTCTAATAAAGTTTTAATTTTGTCTCCAACGCAACGTCTATATGTATTTTGCCCCATATAACGTTTCTTTAATTCCATTGAGTTGCTACTATTCTTATAATCAAATCTAGCAATTTATTTTCTAATCGTATCAATTTCCCATCTAATAATTCTTGTTCTCGCTGGGACGTAAAGTTGATCTATCGTATTTTCATCTCCTACGTCGTTGTTGTTGGCGATTCTATTTTCAATTTCGGTTAATTCTTCGTTTCTGGTGTGTATAATTCGGCTTCAAATTCTTAATGTATGTCCTGCGCCGTTTTTCATAAGATCCGCGTAACCCCTTAATTCGCGGAGTATATTTCTTTCATCTCGAGTTTTCATTACGTTTTATGCGAAAAAAATTTATGGGGTTCTTCTGATCGCGTGCTCAATTTTTTTTTCGCCCTTAGATCACTCATATTTCAATATCACCATTGGCGTTGAACGTTCATCTTTGCTCATCGCTTAGTAGAGTAGCACCGTCGTAGTCGTGGCCCCGTATCCCCTTCTTGAGGTGTAGCAGTAACATACGTTTCGCTTCTTTACGAAGAGGCGATCGATTCACAACGATCGTGGGTACTTTAATTTTTTTAAGTTTTACCTGGCTTCTTCTTGTATCTTAACCTTTCGGCTCATGTTCCATCCTTTTATACCCAATTGTTCTCAGAATTAACCCGCTATAGTCAGATTTAGCCGCTTCAATATTATTGAAGCTAACGTAAGAAAGTTTCTAGTTAACGTACGTTAACCTAACTCTTTTTTTTCACCATCGTTATAAACATAATTCTTTTGTTACTTGAAAATTTTCCCCAATCTGTACTTTGTTTAATACATATCATCCTTGTTCCTTTTACTATATTATAAAATCATCAACTGTTTACTATCTGACGATCTTAACGTTATAACAGCATCTGGTGGCAATCTTTCTAATCTTCTAAACTTTTTTTAGTTTTTTCTTGTTCACTTAAAAGACGCATTATAATTTTCATTACTTAATTCATTTCCGTTGTTCATAAATGTCATCTTCATCTTCATCATCAAGATGCTGTAATAACGGATCTGGCTCCATGTTCGCGCCTTCCTTGCGCCATTTTATAATTACTTGTTATCTTTATTTAATAATTTATAACTCGCGTAACCGGACAATACCATACCAATCAAATAACATATCACGCGTTTTTTGATCTTCGCCAGGAACGTAAAAATATTTTAGTTGCGGTTCGTTGCGTAAATTTAGCGGTAAACTAAATTGATCAATTCGTAATGCGAGAATATTCATTCATCGCATCGTCAATGTCATTAAACGTTTTATTGGCGTTCGATCTTTGTATTTTCGTTTAAATAATTCATATTTTAAACGCTTTACTAAATTCATCTCTAGCTTTCTTGAAAGCCGTTTGTAGCGCTCAATCATGCCTTTTACGTTCTGTTCAGCGTGTCGTTGCCACGTAAATTACTAAATAAAAATTCGATCCGGTAACGTTAACGCGTTAATTACCGCGCCTCCGATCATCATCGCTATACATGGCTCATTTTATAATTACATTTAAAATAACAAATATTTTATAGTTGTTAACTATAAACTATGGCTAATAATACGTACGGGAGATGTGTTGACCATACAGAAGAATAAGGGAACCGCGAGGTGTGTATG
Organism: Zoroaster sp. YZ-2022; assembly: GCA_029582265.1. Taxonomy (NCBI): domain Eukaryota; kingdom Metazoa; phylum Echinodermata; class Asteroidea; order Forcipulatida; family Zoroasteridae; genus Zoroaster; species Zoroaster sp. YZ-2022. Next base: position 19,368,091 of record CM055825.1, on the reverse strand, counting down.
AACGCGTCAAAAGTCGTCATTACAAACAATCCAAGCACCATTACCGAAAATCAATGTTGACGGTTCGTTTCAAATTTAGGAATGAACGACGTTATCATTCCAAATACAGCTAAACTAGCTTTTCAATATAGAACTCGTTTTGGACAGATGATGAAAATAGAACGTTGGCACAAAATATAGGTAGAGCTATCGTAAAACACATATAATTATTAAATGGAAGGAAAATGACATTAGACGATGCATATGGTCTAATTGTTATAAAGACGAATGGTTGACCAAAGATTAACGAAAATTTAGCGTATCAAGGAATCGAAAGTTTTAACATAACTAAATTAAGAACAAACGCTGGCGATAAGGATATTGCGTAACGGCGAAAAGATAAGCTATCGCTGATACGTATAAGCAATAGATATTACATTCGCTGAGATTTTGAATTGTTGACCGATCATCAACCCCACTACCAATCATCAGGCATCGGAGATCGATTGACTTACGAACTCGTGTTTAATAAATTTTCTAGCGTGATTAAAAGCAATCGACGATACGCAAAATATATCATAAGCGGATTTCTTTAGAATTTGAGGTCGTCTATATGCCGGAACTCATCGAACGATTAAAATCAATACAGCAATATAATGAGTATATTGTTTGATCGTGTACTAACACGAGCGTGACGGTGTTAAACAACGCGATACGACGAATATAAATTAAATACCCATGCAAAAAAGTATAAAGAATATTGTTTTTTATTCAGAGAACCCACCAAAAGAAAGCAACATATTTTATAATCCAAAATTGACAAAGTTTCAATTACCATCGAAGGTGTTCCCAATCAACTCTACGCGTAATGGAATGAAAAAGGATCAACATTGGGAAGAGATTTCAAGTATTTCGGTGATTCGAAACAACAACACGCTATACAAGTCGTACAAGCTTTTAAATTATTCACGTTAAACCAGCAAATTATTTACTAAATCGATACGGTTTATTTTAGATTTAAGAACGGTACCGATAATAAAATACATGGAAGTGGAAGACGAGTACAAAAACTTATCCGAAGGAATTACTATTCAACAGAAAGAAGGAAGCTGCGGGTGAACTAAACATTCATACTTATAGCTATCATGGACGCGCAACTAAATATAAGAAACTCGTTCGAATCCGTCGATTATTGCAAACATCTTGACTAATATTAAAACAAAGTGTTACCTATCCACACGTTGCGCTCATTTGTGGCCAAACTGGATGCGCGTACCATCGGTAACAATGACGTATCAAAATAGAAAATGGATTTTGAACAACGAGCGAGTGCTAGTTGATGATTTAAAAGATTATATGTTAAACAAAAGGATATAAATTTATAGCGAGGTTTTCAAAGGAAACGAAAACGTTGTTTATCGACGATTGTATGCTGAATAAACAGTTACATTATAAAAATACAACGAAACAATGCTACGTATGATTACCAATTAGCTTTTTATAGGCACGTTAAACATAGTTGATTCTTTCAAAATATAAGGTATTAAAAGACTTTAGAGAGCAACTCAAATGGGTGTTTGTTTTGACAGAAGATAGAGATTCGTTTGAAAATTGTCTTTGAGAAACGATGTTATACCAACGGCTGAGTTACGAGAGCAAGTTACAGAACAATTAAACGGTTTTACATCGCAAGTTGATTTTAAAACGGATCAGCTCACTGATTATGAAATACGTGACCAGGTAGAGAGCACCATCACAAGTCATTGCCACCACCCACAAGTCATTACAATTACCCACAAGTCATTAAGCAACATCACAAGTCATTGCTAAATTACCCCATAGGTAGAGAGCAATTAATTACAAGTCATTAAGCAATTACTCCACAAGTCATTAAGCACCATCATACAATTACTCATAGGTAGAGAGCAAATACCCATGAAGTCATTAAGCAATTACTCATGTTACACTATCATAGGTATAGAGCAATTACCACAAGTCATTAAGCAATTACCCACAAGTCAAGAGCAACACTAACAAATACTTGTTAATTTTACTAATTTTTTTCTACAAACACTTATAATAAATGGAAGAGGTTCATAACTATTAAACGAAAATCCATCTATGCTACACTCTACGTCTGCAGATGTTAATATAAGCGACGACGCGTGTTGTGTAAACAAAAGCTACGAGATAAACGCCTTTATCGTTGTATGGGGAGATTCTAAAAGTTTTTTCGGTAAAAGAGTACAACGTTAACGATATTGAGTCATTATCTACGGAAGAGTTGTGATGCATTACACACGCAATACGAAACCAAATTAGCTTCTAGATATAACGCAAGGTTTAGGCAGCGCCATTGTAACGCTATACGTTGTAAATTAGGACTCGGTTTAAATCGCGTTGATTTAATGGTTATAGTTTTGAAATTGATACGAAGGTAAATTAATTACAGATTTAGAAAAAAGATCCATTCATTTCGAGCATGCTTAGTACCGTAGCGTGCGAAATATACTACAAGTACGGTATAAAGAAGCGCTCAGTGCAACTCAAATTACGGTAAACATTTAAAAAAGAAAAGAAGAATAATATTGTATAGATAATAAAAGCGATGGAAACGAATGTGTAACTACAGAACAACCGCAAGCTGCAGTAGAGACGAATCAGCGTACCGTTGACGTAACGAAACACCGACTAAAAAAGAAAAAATCCAACAGAGTCGCGGCTGGTAAAAACTCGCCGAACTTAATAAAAGAAAAACAAGAATTAAAAAAAAGGTGCAACTAAACTCACACCAATGAAAAGCGTAACGTTACAAACATCAACGAGTGAAACAACAAGCTCCAACAACTACTACCATATCGCTATTGCTTTGTTCGTTGGAGGTTTAAGCGTTTACCACTTTTTTGCTAAAACCCACCGTCTCTAACAACGAAAAGCCTAAACCCACTGTCTCTAACGAAAAACCTAAACCTTACCAGATAGCAAAGTTGCATCACCAACGAAAGAGCTCAACGTTTTGGAAATGGAATAACAGTTTTAATAAATTGTATATTGAACAATTATAACAATGATTGATATGAACACAATCGCCAATTCAGTTTATCATAAAGCACTGTTTTAACACTTTTGTAGTTTTATACAGCATGTAGGGTAAAGTTACTAAACGCAGAACTGGCCAATTTAAATAAATTGATATAAAGACTACAAAACTAATCATGACGCTTGGATATCTTCGATGACGCAAATGTGGTTAGTACAAGGACTTACCATCCTCGCTTATGCCCAAAATCCATAATGGAATAAAATATATTTATAAATATTAAATGGACGAGAGGAAACTACAAACGTTTATTATAGTCCTCGATACCATAAAGGTTCAGACGCACTAATAAATTAGCTAAAGAAACAAAAGTGAATACAAAAACAAAGGAAACAGTGGATTAAAAAAGGAAGCGCTGTGGCAAAATTTATTTACCCTTTTCCTAAATATATTCCAAGACCGACCAGTTCGCCAGTACGTTATTAAACTCAACGAGGTCTACCAAGCGGATTGATTGTTTCTTCCGCACGATACGATCGGTAGCTTAAAAGCAAGAACGAGTAATTACGTACAAGTACGCGTTGACCGTCGCAGATGAAGCTAGTAGGCATAAAGAAGCACAACCGTTAATCGATAAACTGCACCAAGTAGTAACGCGTTTGAGAAAATTTATAAACGTAGCTCGTTAACTGGCCTAAAATTATAAAAGTTGATCCGAAATTCTATGAGTAGCGTCAACGTAACAATGAGAAACAATGTAAACATTCAAAGACGCGGAGGCTGGTAAATCATAGATGCAGGGTAGAGCGATTTAATAAAACTTTGAGTGAAAGATTATTTTCAACAATACGCTAAAAGAAAATAGACTGATACGAGAAATAGAGAATGGGTTAAAATATTACCACCAGTTGTAAAAGCGTTAAACAATGAACGACGCGATCAATTACTTAAAACCAAAAGACGCGATTAATTACCCGTCGTCGAGCAAAATCCAGCCCTCGCCAGTTGTAAGTGTAAAAAGAATGAAAGAATCCCAAACAACAGTTTGGTTCGGTATTTATACGCACCCGGTGAAGCTGAAAAAAGATACGAGTCGCCGCGCCACAGATCCTATATGGAGTATAACAATTTATAGAATATCTAAAACGATTAAAGTTTAGAATCAACCCAGTATCTTGTATTTTTTAGAAAGAGGTCCCACGTAGTTTTGTAAAGAAGAATTAAATTCCTCGAGATTCGGAAAATCCACTGATTAAAACGCTAACGCTAGTAATGGCCGTAAGCTAAAAGCATTCATTCCGTTTTCAAAACATATTTTTGTGTCTAAAGGAGATAGCGATATTTATTTACCGTTGTATATAATCTATGTTTTTCGTGTTTGATAAAAACCATAGGGTGATGTAGAGTATTTTTCAGAGATAAAACTTACTTATATCGGTCGTGCTTAATTTGTTGTTCTAAACTTGCTTTTTAACTCCTTTAGTTTTTCTTATTTGTTTTTTCGTTCGATAAAGTATCGAATACATTTAGGTCTCAAACAAACAATCAGAAATTACCACGCCTGGGCGCCACTGTCTTTCATTTTACTGATAATCTTTTATAGCTTCAGAATGTAAAAATGTTGTTCGTTATAATTAGAAAAGTCGTATAAAGATTTGTTTTACATAAATCTTACAATAATATCTCGAGTTTTAACTATAACAAGTTATCCGTATCCGTGTAAATCAACTCACACTCGTTTTTGTAGTTTGTTTTAAATGATTGTAATACAAACGTTACAAAAGTTTTTAGATAAATCCAGTATGCCTATTCCACGTAAACTGGGTGGTTTAGCGCGAGTTGCTTTTGCGCATGTGAATCGCCATTAAATCATTATCAAAAATCCCAGCTCGGCAAAATTTGTTTCGCGATGAGTGAGCGAATTTGATCAATGTTTGTTTTTTCATCAAGTTTAACCGCTTCAAATTCACGTTAATGCTATTTCGCACATTTTCCATCGTTTTCCCAAAACCGAATTGTTCATAAGTTTCTGAACAAATTTTTCAAAAATCACTGTTGCGTCTTTTTCTTAATTCTAGTGTTTAAATCACGTACGATTTCATCCAACACGATTCATCAAATTCTAAAAACGCGATGAAATTTGAAGGTTTCATGCCGAGTTTTGAATACAATTGTAAATTACGATAATGAATCACGTAGTTGCATTTATATCGTGGCAAATTGAACTAATTTACGACGTTTGAGCCGGTTTGTCGTTTACAACTCAAGTTGGATAGTCGCTCATCCATTCTTTCGGTACTTTTAACGATTCTGGTGCGAGTGGAAACGCGTTGTGAGAATCGTGTAAACTAGTTGGGTATTCTAAATCAACTTTAAAATGTATCCTTTATTGTTTTTAAACTTTGTTTCTCGAGTCGTTCGATCTGTTTACTAGTCATCCATTTAAAATTACTTCGTTGGCAAAGGTTGACTCATCGCGTACCCGTACAAATTGTTCATGTCTAACATATAACAACTCGATGGTTTTGATAAATCGTAGTCAATCTAAATGTGTACGTTGTTTGCTTTAGCGTATCGTTTACTCACCATTAATGTTCCTCCTCGCGTACCTTTTCTATAACAAATGCATGTCGATGTCTGCGAACAAATCTAAAGTTTGTTTTGAATGTTTTAATAAAGCGTCCTAACTTACCCGGTCTCGTATAATAACTGGCTGGGTCCAAAACCGTACCGTATACAAAACAACGCGAAAGTTTCGCCAAACACGTCCGCCAATAAGAAAGTATCCGTACGCACGTACAAATCGTGATAATCACCCAAGTTTGCTAACAACTTGCTATAAACGTTCTTGCGTGTTCGTATTGTTCTTTAGTAATGCGTTAATGTTTAGACTACTAAGATATTGCGATGGAAGCTGCGTTTCTTCAAATTTTTCAAAACTCCATGTACTCGTAAGACAATTTGCTTTTAATGAGATTAAATTCTTCTAAATCTGGTTCAAACTTAAGCGAAGTTATCGGAAAATAATTGTTTGATTTTACGAGTTTATCCAACGACGCCGGTAAAATTGAGCGCCGTCGATAAATCGTAATTGTTTGATACCAAAAGAAATATACTGATATTGTTTAGACACGTTAGATTTCCTGTGTTTTACCCAATATAATGAGATGAGTCGTAGCCTCGCAAATTATGAAACACGACCGGAATAAAAGTTTTGTCCGGGTTAAAACTTAGTTTTAAATTATAACTGTTGTGCGCTGCGCCTCTATATTTTCGGTAATGTGGCAATGATCGCGTACTTTGCAAACTTGCTGCCCATGCCCTAAAACATTTCTTTCGCTATCCAACACTGCCAGCAGAGTTGTAATCTTCCACATCTTCTTCAGTCATGTTTATTTTTTGAACGTTTTAAATATCTCTGATGTTTCTTCTTCTTTTTGTAACTATTTAAAAATGTTTAGCGGCATCTTCCCCTATACGTAACGGGGAACTAGTTTCACCGTCGCAACGAACGATGATGTACGAATAACCGCAAACGACGTGTTCTGCAGTTTTGTTGTATTGCAGAGTTTTCATCAACAATCTTTAATAATGCTTTCAAAATCGGCGTATATTACGAATGAACTTTCATTTTTAAGAAAATTTATAATTTTAACTTGTCGTTTTACCTTTATTGGTAAAACGGTTTTCGTTGGTCTGTCGTTAATTCCTCACATTTTTACGTGATTTTCGCGAGGATAAGCTTTTGTCGAAAGAATCCTGTAACATCGTAAGCAAAAATGTTGACGATGCTCGTGTTTCGCTGATCGAAAGTAATTTATTCATCTTTTAATCCAAACGTAGTGAGATTTAGCTTTATGAATTAATAATATATTTATACGTTCTAGTCTCGCGGGTTGTTCGCTAAGTTTGTAACTATTATCGATTTTGATCACAACCAAAACGTTTATCGCTATACCGTTTTGTTTTTCTACAAACTTAATCTGATTAATCGGTGTAGGGCGTCGATATTATTAAAATTTAAACCATCATCCATCGAATATTTACCGTTCTTTGCAGGTCTTTTCAAAGTTGGAAAAAGAGCGCTACAGCGCCCATTCGCAACAATTATCGTCGGTGTTTTTTACGTTGATGAACGCGTTTTTATTTCTTGTATAGTCGCATAGCTCGATATAACCACCGCCTCTTAAAGGTTAATACTACAATTTAATGTTCATCACCGATACGGTTAACCTCCCATCCACTACCCTCTCGCGTGTGTATTTTTCTAAAGCCTCTGAACTTGTGAAAACGTTACTAAGTTCATTTCGATGTTATTCAAATTCAATAAACGATTTGTCTATTATTATGAAAATTTGGTGAAGCCATCGATCGAACCATCTTCCTTTCTTTTAAGTAATTTAATGCGTATATATAAACTGCACGCGTTAAATTTCTTTCAAGTCTTCACCCAACTTGTTAATAATCTTTGGCTTAATTATTCTCAAAAATAAGTTTAAACTTTCTTGTTGTGATTTATGTGAACACTATTCGTTCGCGTAACATCCTCCACCGTCATTCCGGAGGTTTAAATCTCAACTCTTCTTCTCTTCCGTGAAATCTTTTAATAGCATCGATGTAGTCCTTTTTATCAACTGTTCTCTTACCTGAGAGTCAGAGGTAACTTATATTTTCAACATTTATGCCTCTCAATTCGGTTAAATTTAATTTATACAATGGTTTTTGTTTTGCCATTTTAAATATTTCATAGCTTCGTAATAACTATGTTTATTGAATTACACTGCTGTTTGGGGGTAAAGTTGGGTCTTGTTCTCGAAGGTCCAAAATTGTTTGATATGTTCTGCATAAAATCTTCAATTCTTCCACGTCCATTTCGATAAATATTTTGTTCTTTCTTTCCGTCATTCTCTCTAATCATCATATGATTAGATAATTAAAAGGAAAAAACTTAAAACGTGAAGTCTTCAGTTTGTTTTTAAAATCATGCGCGTTTTAAAATAAAAACTCTCTACTACTACCCAGAGAATTTGTTTAAAAGTACCCGTTTTTTACCCTTTACTAACTTTGTTAATTTCCTACTACTACCCAGAGTACGTTTAAAAATCATTTTTGTAGATGCGCTTCTCACGTATCCACATCTACTATTAAGGTAAACCCCAATGGACCTTAGGTTTTCTAAATTCAAGACAAAGGGATTCAGACAAATTACTTTTTACAATATTTCACCTTTGTTTATTTGAAGGCGACAAAATCTTCGAAAATATCGAAGCAACACTGGCATTTGCTTAGAGCCCTCTTTTAAATAACAATAAAGGGCTAACATGTTACGATAAATTGCCGGTAAAATGGTTTGTAATGAAAACGGGCTACATCTTCAAACGACATCAATTATGACATTCCTAATGTTGGTGGTCAGGGTATTGAGAGAGTGTTACGTTAATGAAATGCTGAAAAGTATGTCCGAACGATATCAGGTGGCTGTACTTAGTTGACTGTTGATGAAAATACGTTCTCCTGAAAGGGTTTCATTATCCACTGTCAGTTCTTGTATCGTCTTGTAAATGGAAACACCACTACGAAAGGTGAGTGGAAACATATTATAAAGGTCAGTGTATCATTCTGCACTGATTGGTGGGGCATTGAGGAGGCCAATGTCATCTTCGTCGACAGCCACAGGCTACCCTTCTGCATCCCAGGTGTGGAAAGATCATCGTTTTGAATAGGTTCAGGCCGATTTACTGGTCAAATGTTGTATGTAGTGGAAACGAGAAAGCATAGAACAATGCGATCATTTGGGTGTGGTTTGTTAACGACAACTGTTACCGCTAATACTACTACTACTACTACTACTACTACTACTACTACAGCGACCACATTGAGTGACTTGCAACAAAATGTTGAATACTACAACACCAGGTAATTTGACTAATAATTGGTGGTTACTAATAACTGCCAACAGCTTAATTTGAAAACGAATTAATCAAAACCATAAATCCAAATCAAACTGTATGATCATTCAACAAACAATTAAAACAAACACATGTTAAACAAGAAAATTAACTCACATTGTTATTATAAAAAATAATTTGCTCATAGCAAATGATTTACCAACATAAAGATTAAACTTCAGACAGCTGAATTTAAATGAAGAGAAAGTAATTTGTCATTCAGCATAAATAATCACTAGGTTGATTGCATTAATATAGTTAAATTACGTTTAGAGTTATTACCAAACGAATGTAACACTCAACTGAATATTTGAGGATGTCAGACAGGTAGAAATATTGAATCGTTTACATCACACCAAACTGACCAACAGCCTGTGTTGTTAGCTCATGGTGTCGTAATGAGCGGTTCAGCTTACCGTGATTCAAGTTCTGGTGTTAGCAAGAACGTGGTTAGAATCACGGCCGTGACACTTGTGTCCTGAGCAAGACATCTAATCATACTGCTTCTCTCCACCCAGGGGGTTAAATGGGTACCAGAAGGCAGAGTTGGTTTGGCCTATATGCGCTTGTGAAATGGCAGCACTGAGCTGTATACTCCCCAGGAGCTGAGATGGTTTCAGGAATGATTTATGAGCCTTATGAGCCTTATGAGCAGGATAATAATATACGCCTGAGCACCACTGGTTGGTGGATACGTGCGCTATATATATCCAATACACATATTATTATTATTATTATTATGATGGTATATGATCTCATTCATGTCTTTTACTAAGGATTATGTTAATGTACACAGATCTATTGCCGATGTATTTATATTTCTAATCTAGAAGTAGTTCAGTCATATACAATTTTATTTATTAGTACAATGCAATGTATCCATATAATGTGTTAAAGCTAACATTTTATAATGAATAATAAAAGGATATTTAAAATGTGAGTATTTTAGCCCTCATTTGGTGATACAATATAGATCGTATTTCGGAAGTAAGTCACACACACTTGTGTATTAGTTGAGTTTAGGTAATGTTGAATTATTGGTTATTTTGGCTGTTACAGACTTCTGGAACATAACGTGCCCAGCCAATCAGACGGTTACACTTATTATGGTCAGAGCTATGCTATATCGTTACCTGCTGGAGAGATCTCTCTGAAGAACCTATTGTAGGCTCGCTTGTTATCACAATTGATGGACATGGTCTCTACATACCGTTAATGCCAGTGTCCATGTCAAACAGTGTCGCCATATTTAGTTCATTATATCATATTTGGATAAGTCTCTACAATAGCAACATGTGACATGTACATCACTGTTCTAGGTAGGCGAAGTGGTCATAATATTAACTGTTTTTTCTGTAGAAGCATAACCACCTAATGCATATACTCAAATGCCCATACTTTACTTTATTTCATTCCACCCCTGGAGTGGTTAGGTCACGTACGTAACAATTCATATTCCTCATGTGTAGTCAAAGAAAGATCAGCGAAAACGGAAATATTTTAAATCATTGTTGTGCCCCAAAATTAAGTTGAAATTTATCATATGGAGGTAAGAAATGAATAATCAGCCAAAATCATCATTCCATTTCGTTTATGAGTAGGTAATAGTATTCTATGTCATGCGATTTAAACAAAATAATCATCTAATTTAACAATCCACAGCGTATCTGGTCATTCAACCATTATTGGGCAGACATTTGTGGAATTTGTGCAAATCAATTGACGTTTTGTTAAATTTCGTTTGTCTTCCTATATTTTAATGGACAATAAGAAACCATGATAACAAATGATAAAGACACCCTCAAACAATAAAACAGGTTAATGAAAAAGGCATATTTTCCGAATTGATTGCTCATTATACAAAAAATGAAAAATAAAATTTTAGCGAAAATCCAGTCGAACCAACTCTGCTAAATTGATGGGCCTTTCTGTAAAAAAATAGCGGAGCGCGTTTTTCTTCGTAAGTTTTCTTATGAGGAATTGCTTTTCTTTATCGGCGATGGCTTTAACGTTTACATCGTTAGCATCCCCATTTTTCGGCGTAAATTTAGTTCGAAGAGCTTCATTTGCGAGTATTTGTTCTCGCTCTTCGCAGATTAAATGAAATTCTTCACCGACTTATGACGACCGTCTTCGATCAAGCTTTCGAAACGTGGTTGTCGATGGCAAGAGTTTACTGGCTAAAACTCTAATCTCGTTGTGTTTTTTTGCTTTTATTTGGTATTTAATTTTACGTATCTGATCGCTGCTTGCCATACCGCCCAATCCTATAGTTAATCCCACTTAAAACACTCTCCGATCGGCACCGCTATAACGCTGACTAAACTGGCAATTCCAGATGCCCGGCTCCCATAGAGTTTAATGTCGCCATCGTTTCTACGGATGAAACAAGTTTTTATAATTTTGGTTTATATTTTTTTATATATGGCCTCGCGCTCGTTTCTCTCTTTTTAAAATTTCTTTCAGCGTTGTCGATTTTGCAAAACGAAACGCATTGACGTTTAACTTCCTTTGACATTACCAGAAGTATCTCACAATGACGGATATACACTCGTGGGCTACCGTACCCGTAAAAGCTATCAAACATAAGTGTTTTAAAACGGCTATCATCCATATGTGCCGTTGATGAAATTAACGTTGAGTATCGCGAAGGTGCTATCCGATCCATCCAATTTCGGATACGGATAAATACGTACTCAAATCCGGCGGATTCGTTTTCCTGAGGACATATATCCGTGTTGCCAAATATATCGAACAAACTCTCAAACTGAGCTAAGCGTACTAAATTTATACCGGCCCGGAGCCAACCTCAACGCGTAGAAAATATATCTATAGAGGTTGTTAACGACATTTATAAAATGTATAATCCGGCAGTACAAACAGTTCAAGCTTTAAACCAAATATTAACGCGTCAGCAGTTGTTCTCAAGGTTTTACGGATATAGGTACGGAAACGAATTAACGATTCTATAAGAACGTGGCGTTTACGCGATATTGGGATTCCAGCTCTAGCAAAAACTGGAATTCTTCCACCGGGTAGAGGTTTAGATGCAAAAAGAGCATTTTTTAACATTATCGATGCTTCGATCGACCCTCCGATCGATTTGTAATCTTCTATTCAACGATATCGCGATTCTTTGCAGAATACGCTCGATCGCACCCGACCTTTATTACCGGAGAATATTTACGCATACCGCGCGATATGAATATGCAAAACAGGTACGTACGCGGGATACAACAATAATATTTTGATCGCGACGTTGCCCGATCTATCGCTCGGATCGAATCAAGATGAATTCAACGTTCGCTCTCTCCATCAATACCATCATTCGATATGTCAATACCATCTATAGATACCAACAAACCAGCGAGCGGTGGTAGCGATTGACGATCACGATATAGAGCAGTTGACAATTTTTATTAAACTCGGCTCGCCACTTTCTGTCAATCGACCATTCTTTCAACAGTAACGACCCCTATCAACTGCGCCTTCGGTAGATATTCCATCAATCATCGAGACCAACCCACAAGTTGTTGTCAAAAGCCGCTACCTCTCACAAAGATGGAAAAAAACTGATTTTTGGTTTTGCGATTATTAGCCGATTAGGCATTATTATTTACGAGTTGATGACTTTGGTAATACAAGATAAAACCAAAAACTATGAATGTGGTAAAGGCTAGCTTATCGTGTTCCACCACCCATCCTACCACACGTTTTAAGTTTGAGTTAAGTAACCAACCCAACACCGATCCGATGATAGTGGGTAGATAATTTAAGGCGCTTTTAATCCGAGTTTTTTTTTTTTTGCAGATTTGACAGATTTTTAAGTTTTTTATCCAGTCTTTTACACCACCACCACTGGTGTAAGTCGGGTGTAGACGCGATTTTACAAACGCCTTTGAGTTTATCAATGATATAACCGATGGTCATAATTGATCGCCGTTAAATACAGCGCAAATCGTAATATCTTAAGTTTTAAATAAAGTGACTTTGTTACACGAACGTGACGGCTCTTTCCAACATTTTATTAAACGTCGTTTGAATCTACTCAATTGACTACGAAGAACGACTACGTGCATTTTTACTTTCTGAAATAGCTTGTTTTTTCGTCTTGTAGTTCTCGCAGTTGTTTATTAAGTTCTTCGACCGCTTCTTCATCTCCTATCTCATCTTCAGCGATTCTTTGTTCAAGATCAGAGATTTTTTTTGTCAACAGCTTTCTTTAGCTGAAAGATATAATACTCTTAAAAGTAGCTCTAAATTTTCTAATTCAAACTTTTTAGTGATTGAAAAAGGTTCGATAATGATTGATTTAATTGCCGATTGAGCGAAGCTGGTAAAATTGCTGAAAGCCATTAATAACCGCAGTTTCGATTGAAAAAAGAATGGCTTTTCCATGTTGTTTGAATACACGTTATGTTTCCTTCGACTTTACCTGTTAACTGTGCATGATGAGATATGAATCGCATCCTCGCAAATCAGGAACACAAATCGGAATAACTGGCTTTGTTCGGTTCTAGTTTCTTCAATTTTAAGTTACAACCATTATGTGCGCTGCGCCCTCGATATTTTCCAGTCACATGACAATGGTCGCGTACTTCTATCATCGTTTCTTTGTCGATTTTTTTTCGCCAAACCAACACTGGCTAACTTTTTCTATAATCTTCTTCACCGTCTCTCGTCATGTCCATTTTTCTGTGGTTTTAATTATCTCCCAATCTTATTTTCCGGCTTTTTGTAATTCGTTTAAAAGACGTGTAGCAGCATCTTCTCCTCTATACCCCATTCGAAAAACTTCACCAGTCACACCAGAACGATCACCGGCGAATACCCGCAAAGGACGTGTTCTTGATTTTTGTTAGTATTGGTCCTATTCACATCGTAAATCTTTTACAAGTAAACATTCAAAATCCGTAGAGAATCGTAAGGAACTTTCATCTTTTATGAAAGTTTATAAATTTTATCAAAATGTTTTCTACCATTTTAGGCATGACGATCGCTGTTGGTCTCTCGTTGATTCCCTTTACACAATTTTATATGATTTTGAAGATACGCTTCTTGTTGAGAAATTGTGTAAACATCTCGTAAAACCAAAATACTATGCGATTTTTACTTTTGGTTTGGTCGGAAACAATTTATTTATATCCTTGATATAAACGTACGAAATTAATTTTTTTCGTGGATTAATAATACATTTATACAATCCCTTATTTGGGGTTGCTCACAAAGTCGAGATAAACCATGAATGCCATTCTTGATTCGTAACCGGAAAACGTTTATTAATAAATTGTTTTGTTTTCTCTACTTTTAATCGAGTCGATCGGAATCGGAAAATCAATCCCATCAAAATTTAAACCGCGATCTGTAGGATAGCCGTATAGACGTTCTATCCGATTTTTTTGTGGATAAAGAGCGCTGAGTATCACCCATCGCAAACAACCGTCGTCTTTATTTTTTACACGATACATGCTTTTTGTCTCTTTGTGTAGGGGTGGTAGATCGATATAAGAACCGCCTCGAAAAGCGCCGATACCTTCAGATGGCATGATTCATATTTACGACACGATCTACGGCCCGTCCAGAACTTTCTGCACGTGGCGTTTTTCTAATACCGCTTCAATTTGCGAAATAACACCACGAATATATTTTCAATACCATCCAACTTTAATAAAACACCGGTCTAATTAGTTATGAAAATATGGTTCAATAAAATCAGTATTACCGTCCGGTCTATCTTTTACGTAATTTGATATGTATGATACCATAAACTTAAAATGACCCAGAATTTCCTTTGCAGGTCTAAAATTAACTTTTCGATAATCTTTGGCTTTGCTGCTTCCCAAAATACGTTTAATCTAATTTTTTACTATGACCGATCGGTACAAACCATTCTTCTTTTCGCGAAAATGTCGCATCAATACCGCGCGGTTCGTCAACCTCAACTCTTCTTCTTCCGCGCGCTCTTTAGCATAGCGTTAATGTAGTCTTTTTAACGTGCCCTCCTCCCACCAACGCGTTGTGATAAACATCAATATTCCCGCTCTTATACGCTCTCTAAGTTGAGCTAAACATAATTTATACAACGGTATTAATTTATATCTTCTTCGTAACTTTTACCGCGTTATACCAAGACCGTTTATTTATTCGGTTCGTTCTTCACCGTCTCGCGATAAATGAATTAGTCTTTGTTCCGACCGTACCAATTCCGCTAATGTCAATTTTGATAAATACTTTCCATCGTCTTCTTAGCTATTTAACTAAATTTTTTTTTTTTTTAATTTGAATTTTTAGGTGGATTTTTTCTATATCTATTTATCTGGGTAAATTTTTGGATTTTTATTTTACGTTAGCAACAAAATAAAAAGAGCAATTAGCAACCAAAGAGCCATCATTCATAGCAACCAGCAACTCCAAACCCCTCACACACCTTTTTTATTCTTATCTCAACCCCTCCCCTACCCCCTAGGGGTAGGTCGCAGCTCCTTACCCGACATACTTCACTCCATTGATGACTTGGTAACGATCGATTATAAGAGTTGACCTTCATGACCGGTCACAATCGATTGCGAGAGTTGACCTTCATGACTGGTCACGATCGATTATGAGAGTTGACCTTCGCGACTGGTCACGATCGATTGCGAGAGTTGATTCTTCATGACTGGTCACGATCGACGGTATCACTCGGCAGCTCGCGCCCCAAAAAACAAATCGCAAAAATACATAAACGTTTCTCATCTGCGCTACAATGTTCTTATTTTCTGATACCATCAGATAAACGAACCCCAATGACCGGCAATTGTTCTGGTGACAACATCATTCCTGTCAAATCATCGTCAGATCAGGTGATTCACAGCTGGATACCGCCAAGGTTTACTGACAACTGATTCATCCTCTTGATGTTGTATTCACCCTGCTTGGCAACCGCCTTCCAGAACAAAACGACGATGGAAGGAACGCCCCTCCGAAGCAATAACGAGAGTTATGTATACAGCCACTGACAAGTCTGGTAACAAAACTCGTGTGGGTCGTTCGTTACAGTGACAGGTTGGTGTAGAATTGATTTGATGTTGCTTTTGGGTTTGAGTTGTGATAATGTCGCTCGCCTGGAAATGAGCGAAAGTTACTAATTGGCACATGAAAACCGCATGTAAATAATGTTTGTTCCGCTTTTTTTCCGATACGAAGTTTGGTCATGATTTCTGTTTTTTTCCCTTTTTTTATTATGGTTTACAACATGTTTTATTTTTAGTTTGGGTGTTAATCTGTTGTTTTGTTTCTTCTGTTGTTGTTTTAGTTGGTTGATATTGTCTGTCCAGCAAATGTGGCCAACCCGAAAGTCCTGGTTCAAGCCGTCCTATGTAAGCTGGCAAGGAACCGGGATCTAACTGGGTCGCGGCGCAGCAAACCGCTTCAAGTGTGCAGTACCTGGGATACCGGTAGGCACTCATGTAGTTACACATCAGCAGTGGTTTGAAAGCATGGACTGGCTTTGAAGCCCTTTTTTCTGCACCTGCTGTCGGTGAGACAGTTGGCCTATTTTACTATTATAACACCTCATTGTTATGAAACAAATATTGCCTGCTTTCACCTGTGATACATCTGCCCCTGGATAATAGGAACGCCCCAGGGATCACCTTTGGGAGGAAAGTTTACTACCACCATAGTAGTCAAAATTTGTATACCATAAACCACTCAATAGGCCTCTATGTAGATTTGTAGTATATCCACATCACAACAACAAATTAATAAAACGGTGGTCTCTGTATACAGTATTAACGTGTCTCTAGCCTAAGACAGTTTTAGGGCAATGGGGTTGACAATTGGTTTGGTGTTCAAGACCACTGTGGGCGTGACCACTATGGACCTTTTGCCCTAATACGATTTTTGTTATGGCGAGTAATATATGGAGAGTGGGTATTTTTATGAAAGTACGCCTTGTACAGTACAAAGACCAGACCTATTAATTACAGTAGATTGACCAAACACCCGCCGTCTCACACGCTATGCGTACCTGCCTCGACATTCACGCTATCACTTATGTCCCAAACCACTGAGGGCCCAGGTCTTGTTCGGCTAGTTTGACCTTTCAACAAACCTAAAACATGTGTTACATACATGGTGAAATGAAAATCATGCATGGCTTTGCTTACAAACATGGATTCTGGCTATTCAATTCTTAGTAGTTCGGTGATTAATTAGCTACCTTCAAAAACAACTTTTAAGAACAGTTTATTGAGGGTCTACCTCAAATATTACTTCACTCACCACTTTGAAGACAGCATGTTGTCTTAAAGGTCGTTGTCAGCCAACACCTCAGATGATGCAGACATTGGAATACTGATATGGCTTGCAGGATGACTGCAGGAGAAACAGCAGAATCTGTTGAAAGATGTCCAATCATGACAATGAATGGTTTGCCACGCGAATTTTCGAAAAACATTTTATCATTGGACCCTGCTTGCCAGTTATTATTTTGTATGTATTTCTGCACAGCTGATGTTTCAGCATCGGTCACTTTTTGAGCATAATGTTGTGGGGTTATGAATGTACCTATACGTGAATTATAACAAACAGAATACCCCAGAAGTCCCGTCGGTCGGCCTGTTCTTTTTCTATGGCGTTCATCTGCGTTGGCATGCATCTTTGTATCTATATGTATATGGGCCTCTTTGCTTGATTTCATTAAATCGGTGAATTATTCGCAGCTGGCCTTCCAAGAGCCGTCAGGATATGTTCAGTGGTGGAGCCACCGGCTGCGTACTTTCAGTGGGAGGTTCTTCAGTCCGCGGCGGCTGTGGGGAAGTCAGGACAACATCACCCGAAGATGTCGCACAGGTGGTTACTGCTAAAGCACGCAACCAATTAATATTGATAATTGTTATACATTATACAGGCTCTAGTTACACTCAACATTTCCACCCTTTATCAAACAGCAATATGGCAGCTGAGGAGAATGTTATGGTAGACGGCATAATTTATGAGTGAACTCACCACCGGTTCTTTCTCAGAACCAATAATTAGTATTAACCTCACAGATTGTTTACAGGAAAGTACTATAACTTTCTTTCTTTCTTTTCAATCAATTCTACTACGTTCATGTCTATGTTAAAGCCAGAGAAAGTTGCGATACAAATCAATGTTACCAATCTGAGGATGGGTAGGGAAAATAGTTCTGCACCTGTAAATTGGCAATCAGAATTAGTATCGTACTTTGTTCACAGTGTGCTTTATATCGCGGCGCCGAAGTGTACTTGTCTCTGCTATATTACGATACAGGTTCCCGTTAGTACAGGAAATGCCAGAAGGTGCTGAGTTTCTAGCCAACGAGAGGTCATCAGCATTATCTGACGATGAAGAGGATGTACCCATTGATGTTATTTCCAACATTTTGCGAACATTGTCGACGCTAGTTCGGTGGATATTGGAGGTAGGAGTACATAGAGGCAGAGGGGGGTCGTGTACACGTTAAATTGAGGGTCGCTTGATTTGTGCGATGTTCGCTGATCACTATTGTTACCGAAAGACAATACTGATCACTCTGTTTCAAAACCAGCAACCATCGTGTGATAAACAGTTTTTTTAAACCACTTACCGTTGCACCCTTAGAGGCGGGGAAAACTGCTCCCCATGGCGGCAACTGAAGCTACCTGCGCCACCGGACTTACTCCTCGCTGCTGAAAGAAGCAGACGAATATGATTATAGCCCATCGAAATGCAAACAAGGCATTGTCAAGTCTACTGCGATTGCGGACCCGCGGCCCTATACTTTTTCAAATAATAGTATACTTAATAATTGACGTAAACATATAAGCAGGCTTTTGCCATTGGTGTCTCAATTTGCGCATAAACCAACCATGTATTAGCCGCGTTACATGGGCTGCTCTCGCGATAAGAGTGCCTTCATTGGTTCTTATAGCACACTACGTGTTTTTATTATTTTGTTTTGATGACTATTTTGAAGGTCACCGAATCAGTGCTGAAACTGTCAGCAATGTCATCGCTCAGTTACGAACCTGACCCGGACTCACCGGATGACAAAGAAGCTCGTCGGCTACGTCCAGTTCGCTGCTGAGAGGTTGGCAACGCTGGACCCTTCTTGGCAAGAAGAGCGAAAGCGTCAGCATAACAGGACACAATCCACGCAGAGGCACTCAACTGTCTGACCCTATGCGTTGGCCAGTACGCGACTAAGCTTTTGTATTCATACAATGATGTTGGGACAAGTCTTAACCATAAGAGGGCACGCTTGATGGTGGTACGTGGAGGCCGCGGACGTTAGAACAGGAATAGCAGACATACCACGAGATATTGATAAAGTGGTTGGCATCATCCGGTTACTAGGGAACATTGCTGACTTATTACAGTCAGCTAATGGTTAGTATTTTTAAGATAATGTGTAGAATTTATAATTCAAAAGAAAATATAAACAGATTGTCAAACGTTAATGTAAACTTACTTGGTGTTCAAGGATGATGATAAATTAATCTTCCCTACAATAATCTACGGTAAATGAGGTCTAAACTGAGATGCTGTAATTTTTAAGAAAATGAGATTAACATAACGAAAGTTAGAATGCATTTTCAAATTGTCTCATTATGAAGACAGCGTTTAGGTGAAATTTTAACAGGTTAGTTGTTTACAAAAGTAGTTTTGATAACATAACCAATGCCAGCTGAAGCCCTTCCCGAGTCAAAGCAATACAAATAATAATTATTTTAAAAAGTTGAATAAAATGATCCATCCATTAACGTATTATAAGTGTATCTTTGTCTATAATTATGACCATATTATATTACACCTGAATCCGCCAAAATATTCTTGCAAACAAGTTTCTCGTTATAAAGACTCTCAAAGCCGCAGGCGTTTACAAGAAGCATGTTATGTTAACTTCATCATGCATGTCCCATACTAGATGATAACACAACACAGCTCTGGAGCCAGTTTTGTAGTCTACGCTGATGCGTGACACATTGTTTAGTTCAGCTCGACTGCGAAATCTCGAGGAAACATGCAAGCAATTGAGGTTGCCGGATTTGTGGTCTCGCTGACAGTGGAAGATGTTAACCCCATGAACCTGACTGGAACCATTGGTCGCAGAATTCATGGTAAGATTTTACGAGAAAAGATTGCATTTAAAAACGCAGTAAACCTGACCCAACCCAAATTACGCTTATGGGCTCATGGAGTTTTAGCATTTAGTTTTGCATCTACACCTGTTCTCACTCGTTGGAGATCTCTGTGAGATCATTATTTGATCTCATTTAGGTGTTCAAAAGGTCTCGAAACACCTATTGTTTTTGTTCGTTTTTTTTAGTGTTCGCATACAAATTGAAACACCCATTGTTTTTTGTTGTTTTAGGTGTTCGGGTACAAAATTGAAACACCTATTCTTCTTCTTCTTCTTCTTCTTCTTCTTCTTCTTCTTCTTCTTCTTCTGATAGGATTGGTTCACAAAAACATATACTTGTGTAAACTTCACATGAACTTCAAACTTGCATATACTCTAGAACTTAACACGTAGATGAAACATAATTTGTGACGTCATGATTAGGTCATCAGATATCGAATTACGATAATTCAAAGTTTATCAATTAAAAAATCATATCAAGGGATCTGAAAATCAATAAAATTACTGGATTTAGTCGGGGGAGAAATATGTAGTTTATCATGAGTGTAAAGAGTGTGGAAATATGTGACATTAGAGACGAGGATATGTTTGAGTTTGATATTTATTTTGTACCGAAAACACGGCCATTTTTGTAAAAAGAAAACACATCTTTTTCGTGAATACTTACGCGGAATCTGTTATTCCACTACGCCCGCAATACTCAATCGAGCGGGCGGAGCAGGTATAAACAGTTCACGGGCTGGCGGAACGGTAATACTGTATGTCGCCCTCAATCGGCAGTAGAAACAGATACTGAAATATTAATTACAATGCAAATCATCCGGCGTCCACTTCAGCGAGTGTTACGGTTATATTTCCTGATTTACCTGTGAAAGAAATTGTATTTTTATGAAAAGGTGAAATATGTGATATTACATTGATGAGGAAATTGTTTGGGCAGGAAGTAAAGGTCAAATTGCGTCACCTTGTGTAAATATTTTTGTCCCTTCAGACGATCGATTATCTACAAAAACACATACTTGCAAACTTCAGATGTACTTGAAACTTGGCACATACTTAGAACTTAACACGGGAATGAAACATGAGTTTGTGATCGTCATGGTGGCAAGGTCATCAGGATACCTGAATTGCGAGAATAAATCAGAAGTTTAATATTTGCAACCAAACTCATCTCAACAACCATGAAGAGGTAAATTCACAATTTTGCAACTATTATATCCAGACGATGTTAATTGTCAAACATATTTACAAAAGGTGACTTAATTTGACCTTTACTTCCTGTAATAACCGGAAGTGAAAGTTTAATATTTTATAAAATCATATATCAACAACCATTAAGAGGTAAATTGACATTTTCTGCACCATTGTACAGATCGTTAATTGTCCAAAAATATTGACAAAAAGATGACCCCAATTTGACCTTACTTCCTGTCCAAACCGGAAATCAAAGTTTAATATTTAAAACAAATCATATCTCAACAACCACAAGGGGTAAATTCACAATCTTTCCACCATTGTATAGATTGTTAATTGCAAAAAAAGTTTTACAAAAAGATGACCCCACTTGATTCCTACGTCCTGTCCAAAACCAAAGTCAAAGTTTAATATTAAAACAATCATGCCTCAACTACAAGAGGTAATTCACAATCTTTGCACCAAGGTATAGACTGTTAATTAGTCAAAAATATTTAAACAAAGTTGATTCCAATTTGACCTTTACGTGTCCTGAACACCTAGTGTTTATCAATACAGACACCAATCCCTAGGTTAGGTGTTCAGCATGTACCCGAAACACATATTGTTTTTGTTCGGTTTTTATTTTTCCTTCTCCTTCTTTTCCGGATCGATTGTCTACAAAAAATACATACTTGCAAACTTCACATGAACTTGAAACTTGGCATATACTTAGAACTTAACACGTAGATGAAACTCGAGTTGTGACGTCGCGATTAGATCGTCAGATATCGAATTACACAAATCAAATTTTAATATTAAAAAATCACATCTCAACAACTACAACAGGTAAATTCACAATTTAGTGTACCATTGGTGGTAGATCAGCACTGTCAAAAACTATTTACAAAAAGGTGGACCCTAATTTGACTCCATTTCCTGTCCAAAACCGGACGTCAAAGTTTAATATTTAAAAATCATATCTCAACAACCACGAGGGTAAATCAAAATTGTTGTACAATTGTACAGGCTAGATTAGCACTGTCAAAAATATTTACAAAAGCAGTGACCCCATTTTGACCTTACTTCCTTTGTCCAAACCGGAAGACAAAATTTAATATTTAAAAATCATATCTCAACAAACCACAAGAGGTAAATTGACATTTTGTGTGCCACATAGATTGTTAATTGTCGAAACATATTTACACAAAGGTGACCCCACTTTGACCTCACTTCCTGTCCAAACCGAAGTCAAATTTTAATATTAAAAAAACATATCTCAACAACCACAAGAGGTAAATTCAAAATGTTTGTACCATTGTACAGGACCGTTAATTTTTAAAAATATTTACAAAAGGTGGACCCCATTTGATCTTATATTCCTGTCCAAACCGGAAGTCAAAAATTAATATTAAAAAATCATATCTCAACAACCACAAGAGATAAATTGACATTTGTGTACCACGGTATAGATTTTGTTAATTGTCGAAAAAATATTTACATAAAGCAGACCCCTAATTTGACCTTATTTCCTGCCCAAACTGGAAGTAAAATTTTACTATTAAAAAACATCTCAACAACCACAAGAGGTAAATTCAAATTTGTTGTACCATTGTACAGACCGTTAATTGTCAAAAATATTTACAAAAGGTGACCTAATTTGACCTTACTTCCTGTCCAAATCGGAAGTCAAACTTTATTATTTAAAAAATCATATCTCAACAACCACAACAGGTAAATTCACGTTTTGCACCATTGTACTGAGTGTAATATTTACACAAAGGTTACCCCAATTTGACCTTACTTCCTGTCGAAACAGGAAGTCAAAGTTTAATATTTAAAAAAATCATATCTCAACAACCACAAGAGGTAAATTGACATTTTTTGAACCATTATATAGATTGTTAATTGTCGAAAATTATATACACAAATGTGACCCCAATTTGACCTTACTTCCTGTCCAAACAGGAAGTCAAAGTTTAATATTTAAAAAAATCATATCTCAACAACCACAACAGGTAAATTCACAGTTTTTGCACCATTGTACAGATTGTTAATTGTCAAAAATATTTACAAAAACATGACTTCAACCGGAAAGCCAAGTTTGTTTATTTATGATCGATACAAACCATCTTGAAAATAAAACCA
>CM055825.1:19311764-19344175 GCA_029582265.1 Zoroaster sp. YZ-2022 | reverse complement strand
TTGACACTTCTTTGAGTTGAATTCTAAGTTTGAGTAAAGTGTTGTCACTCAATCAGAACTCTTGTATGGATTACGATTCAACACTTTTAGTTTTAAGAGTGTAGTATCAGAAGACGTCGATTGTCACATAGGGTACCCTGGGGTCAATGGTACCCAGGCGGTCTCGATCACTATGCACGTTATAGGCTACGACTTTTCTGATTGCCTGGGTACCATTGTAGTGTAACCTGGTTGACAACGACCCCTCAGTCCCAATAACATCGTGTCAACTTGGAACAGTTATATATCTCTTATTGCAAAAGAGTGAAAACCACTTTTTCAAAGAGCTATATGGCGGACAAGTCTTTTTGGAGTGGATAAAGAGTAAAATTGGTAGTGTATAAAGAGTGAATTGGTAGCCTTTTACTGTATTTTTCACTCGAATCAGAGTGGGTTTCACTCCAAAAAAGACTTGTTCGCCATAATAGCTCTTTAAAAGAGTGGTTTTCAATCTTTTACATTTAGAGGATACTACACGTCTCAGGCTCAATGCGTAGAGGTTCGAGGCCTACTATATTTATAAATTTATAAACCAGTGTACTTTATAACACATAGCGTCCGTGTGGTGTCCCGAAGAATGGGTTCATTTTCCTTCTATTTTCGTAGTTTGAATTCAAGCGTCCACACCCATTGGCGGGTCAAGGGGCCAACGAGGTCGGGCCATGGCCCCAAACGTTTTCAAAAGCCACCCCAAAAAAGAAGAAAGAAATAATTTTGTCAGTTGGGTTGAGAAATGAAAAGGTTACTTAAACATGCATCATGAGCCAGAAAATCTAGCCCCGCCACCAAAATATAGCTTAAAATGAAATGTTGTCCATGGCTGAGCCCTTTTGACTGAGCTTTTGCCACAAAATGCACACATTTTTCTTATCTCCTGGACTTATGTTTCCAATAGATAAACTTGTTAAATTCAACATCCCTGGTATTTTGACGGGTAGTCTCTGGTTTCCGAACTCGTCGCGACGCGTCGCCTGAGACCCGCGCGTTGGCATTTTTGAAATAATGTCCAATTGCAGCCAAAATTGCTGGATCGATTTGAAATCTACCGTGCTGTTCTTTAAACGACATTCTCATATAGGGTATGAACGTTTGCCCGATCTGTGGGACTTCGCTTTAGTCTGATTCCAATAACCGGATATACGTGTATCACTTTGGCCCCCCCCCCCCAAAAAAAAAAAAAAAAAAGCGTCACCGCACCGATTTTGAAGCGGACCTATGACCAGAAACCAGAGACTTTTTTGGTGGCCTTTAGTAGCAACTGTTATGGTTATCCCCGCAGCCAGTGGATTCAACAATACAAAATAATTAGACGGAACAGTTGCAACTGAATATACAAACACATAAGTATAATATATTTAAGTTGATGTAGGTCAGACGACTCGGTAGCACACCACGAGGAACACAGCACACCGAGTCGCTGATGTACGATGCAGGTCAGACGACTCGATAGCACACCGCGAGGAACACAGCACCCGGAGTCGCTGATGTACGATGTAGGTCAGACAACTCGGTAGCACACCACGAGGAACACAGCACCCCGAGTCGCTGATGTACGATGTAGGTCAGACGACTCGGTAGCACACCACGAGGAACACAGCACCCGGAGTCGCTGATGTACGATCTAGGCCAGACGACTCGGTAGCACACCATGAGGAACACAGCACCCCGAGTCGCTGATGTACGATGTAGGCCAGACGACTCGGTAGCACACCACGAGGAACACAGCACCCCGAGTCGCTGATGTACGATGTAGCTCAGACGACTCGGTAGCACACCACGAGGAACACAGCACCCCGAGTCGCTGATGTACGATGTAGGTCAGACGACTCGGTAGCACACCGCGAGGAACACAGCACCCCGAGTCGCTGATGTACGATGTAGCTCATACGACTCGATAGCACACCGCGAGGAACACAGCACCCCGAGTCGCTGATGTACGATGTAGCTCAGACGACTCGGTAGCACACCACGAGGAACACAGCACCCCGAGTCGCTGATGTACGATGTAGCTCATACGACTCGATAGCACACCACGAGGAACACAGCACCCCGAGTCGCTGATGTACGATGTAGCTCAGACGACTCGGTAGCACACCACGAGGAACACAGCACCCCGAGTCGCTGATGTACGATGTAGCTCAGACGACTCGGTAGCACACCACGAGGAACACAGCACCCCGAGTCGCTGATGTACGATGTAGGTCAGACAACTCGGTAGCACACCACGAGGAACACAGCACCCTGAGTCGCTGATGTACGATGTAGGTCAGACGACTCGGTAGCACACCACGAGGAACACAGCACCCAGAGTCGCTGATGTACGATGTAGCTCAGACGACTCAGTAGCACACCACGAGGAACACAGCACCCCGAGTCGCTGATGTACGATGCAGCTCAGACGACTTGGTAGCACACCACGAGGAACACAGCACCCCGAGTCGCTGATGTACGATGTAGCTCAGACGACTCGGTAGCACACCACGAGGAACACAGCACCCCGAGTCGCTGATGTACGATGTAGGTCAGACAACTCGGTAGCACACGACGAGGAACACAGCACCCTGAGTCGCTGATGTACGATGTAGGTCAGACGACTCGGTAGCACACCACGAGGAACACAGCACCCAGAGTCGCTGATGTACGATGTAGGTCAGACGACTCAGTAGCACACCACGAGGAACACAGCACCCCGAGTCGCTGATGTACGATGCAGCTCAGACGACTTGGTAGCACACCACGAGGAACACAGCACTCACACTCGCTGATGTACAATTATTTTATAGCTTGGTGTTTTATGAGGTTACTTGAACGTAAGATAAACGGTCAGAGTGTTGCGTCATCATAATACTGTATACATCACTGGGTTTAAAGATGAGTTAATTGGTAGGATAAACACGGCAATCCAGACATACATGTCAGGACTAATATCCACCGTCCCGGTCTGGGAGAGAATCCCCATGATGATGACAGGCATCCAGCACGCGAAGTCTGTACCGACTATCAGCGCCATTTTGATTGTCATCTTGATTTCCCGCTGGCGGTGATGGGTCATCCTGACAATCTTTGCCGTTTTTTTTAAACTCACAAAGATGGCGATGTAGCAACAAAGCACGATCAGGAAACACAACATGTTCACGCCAACAAACAGGACAACAGCGTAGATCCAAGAAGGTTCACTTCCCTGAGCCACTGCGGTCGAAAGGTCGGCTTGCCACACTGGGACAAAGCTGGTTCCAACGTAGTTTGCTTTACGAACAACACTACTCGGATGTGTAATTAGAGGGAGCCCAATACACACATTGGAAAGTCCATATATCTTTGAATCAGATCCACTTATGGCGGTTGGAACAATACTGAGACACGCAGCCGCTACCCATATAATGCAGACGATAACTCTGGATGATTTCTCCCGAATTTTGATTCTACTGTAGGGAAACACAATACCGAGGAAACACTCGATACTGATAATAGTGACGAAGAAGACAGATGCCTCACTTGATAGCACCGACAGCACCCCAGCAATCTTACAAACTGCACTAGACCGCCATGTCTCCGCTCCATTAAAGTACTTCTCCCCAAAATGCAAATCTGCACTCGCAATGATCAGCATATAAACCCCCATGATCAGGTCTGATATAGATAAATTGACCACCAAGAAAGAGTGCGTCTTATTCTCACATGGTTCTGTGCGTTTCCTACACCTCCATATAATAACCACTGAATTACCAATGAGGGCGCTAATACCAATAATCCAAATGAACACTCTGAGTACTTGGTTCCTCATCAGACTGCCACAATGGTTTAATGGTGACTGAAACTCTGTGGTCTTGCAAATAGAATAATTAAACCCAGGAATAGCTGAAGCAAATTCACAGCAGAGACGGTAGTCATCGATAATCCTAAAATAAAAACACATGTTGAAAATAACATTAAAGGAACAACATCGTCACAATCAACAGGGCATGGAATCAGAGTGCTAGTTTTAGATTAACTCAGTGACTGAAAAATAATACCCACATGATAAAGTCATATTAGCCAGTAATTTTTAGTCACTGTGTTAAACTAGGACACCGATTCCATGCCCTCTGTAAATAAAGTCTGCTCTGATTGCGACTATAATTTTTTTGTCACTTTCAGTCTTTTGTAGCCTTCCTTGTATATTGCATGATGTTGAAAAGGTAGTGCAAATGTTTTAGTTAAAAGAGTTGATTATCACTGGGAAAATATAACAGAAGTATTATTTTTGAAAGACTTTATTTATAAATTGTTAAAATATCAATTCAATTAATGTGAACGAATCTAGGATATAGGCTATATGAACTGCAAATTATCGGTACCATTAAGCAAATGTTCACAGACAATTAATGCAGACCCACATCATTACTTGCTTGCTCCTCATTGACCCTTTTGCACATACCACAGTGCTCAAGCGCAAGCCGATATGCTTAATGCATGTTAAATAATTAGCCCATAACCTAAACAAAGCCTGGTCCTAAACGCCCTTCTTTTGGCAGTGTTTCCAGACCAAAGCTGATTTACAGAATTCTCTGAAAACGAAAGGATCTTTAGGGGTGCACAATGAGAAATAGCGGGATTGCACACAAATGTTACATTGTGCGCCCTCCATATTTTCTTTAACGTTCAGCCAATTTTAATGCAGCTTTGTAGGTATATTAATCCGATATATCGGATGAGGTCATAAAAACTTCCATAGGGCGTCGTTAGGGGGCGCTATATAAATATTAAAAAAAAAAAACATTTTCCTCATACTTTCCTTAATTTTCATGCGTTGGCCTTCGAACAGATGTTGTTTAAAGTACAATAGGGCCTGATATAAGCACACAAAATCATGAAAATTGCACACAAATGTTATGATGGCGACCATATTGGATTTAAAGTTGACAAACCCCAAAACACATTCTCAATATCTAACAGTATCAAAATTCTAGTATTTTCCACAAACAAGGAAATTCTATTAGATCTGTTCAAAATAGAGGGTTGCCATAGACACCTAACATTACTGTTTAAATATGAGGGGCAGAGGTCCTAAATAGTAAGGAAAGCTGACTAAGCATGATCGGTGAAACCGTTCTGGAGATATTATATAAAAAAATATAAGCGGCACACTGTGCCCCGGCTTGATAGGGCTACAGAAAGATAAAGTGTTCATATAAGTCTCAACAAATATAAACAAAAACTACAAGAATAACAAAACATACCCTCATTAGCTTTAGTCTCATATCACATGCACCGTTCTTATTCAGGGTAAAGTAATATTTGAAGTTTCTTTTGAATTAATGATGTCAGAAGTCTATAAGGTAATAGACTTCTGGTGTAATCCGTGTTCGAGTGGTGGCTTTCATCATTCACTTACAGCAAGTTGAGGTTAACAAGGTCTTTTAGCGCTCCATCCTCGACAACAATCGGGTTATCTCTGGTCAGTGCCCTGGTAAATAAACAATGTAAAATAACGAACAGTTACTAATCCCTACCGTTAATTTAAGACAAAGACAATTTGAGATGGCATGCAATATGTTGATTTGTCATGTCTGAAATCCAAATAAGACTTAGTACGCAGATAGAAGCGATCATAAATTGTCGTAGTCCTAATTTAACTACACTTCACCACATTTCAAACCCAAGTTGCAGACAATAATTATTATAAAAAGAGAAGAACAATCCTTACAGGGTTTTTAGCATCGTGAGTCCATCAAAGGCCTGGCTTCGAATTACTTTTAGTGGAGTATTCCTGAGATCCCTTGAAAACAAGCAAATAAAATTAATTTACTACATTTGCCAGGGTGGATCCAGAAATTAGATGGAAGGGGTTGAATTTTGAACCTGGTGCAGTAAATGTATGGGGAAATTTTACGAAAGTGCCTAAACTTGAACGTCCCAATGCTACAAGGAATTAAGGCAAATTGCGTAACACATGTTTTTAAACAGTCATGGGTAGGGGGAGGGGAAGATTGCTAATTCAGGGAGGAGGATGCTTTTGCCCCACCCGATCCCCTCCTGGATCCACCAGTGTGTATTTTATTTTATTAATACAAGTAAACATGTTCTTATTCAACACAATTTTCACACAAAAGATGCGTTTTTGTTGGTTTCTTAGACATAGTGCACGGTAATACATTTAAGATAAGATAATGCTGTATATTTCTCGCTTGAATTAATAATAATAATAATAATAATAATGTATGGACTTATATAGCGCACGTATCCACCAACTGAGTGGTGCTCAAGGCGCATTATATTATTACCCCTGCTCATAAGGCTCATAAATCATTCCTGAAACCATCTCAGCTCCCTGGGGAGTATACAGCTCAATTGTTGCCATTACAGCGCATATAGGGCTAATCAACCAACTCCGCCCTCACAGGTACCCATTTAACCCCTGGGTGGAGAGAAGCAATTATGGTTAAGTGTCTTGCTCAAGGACACAAGTGTCACGGCCAGGATTCGAACCCACATTCTGCTGCTAACACCAGAACTTAAGTCCGGTAAGCTAGACCGCTCGGCCACGACACTCCACAATTTAATTAGTGGAATGAAGGGTAACAGTAACTGAACTCTTATGTGTCAATTGGTACGTGTGTTAATTACGCGTCAAAATATTTGGTTCAACATATGCTGTTCCTTTTTACACCGGCTTTTCTTTACTACATCTGAGAGTTTTGATTAAAGGGGCAATATCTTCACAATCAGAGCAGACATTCATCAAGTGACTGAGAATTACCGGCTCATTCATGAAGCAGCAATGGTAATAGGACCTTATCATGTGGTGTATTATTTTCAGTCACTGTGTTAATCTAAAAGTAGCGCTCCGATTCCATGCCCTGTTGATTGTGACGACATTGTCCCTTTAAGATTACATTTAATTTTGAAAGGATATACAGATACAACAACAACAACAACAACAATAACAACAACTTAAATTTATAATAACAACAACAATAACAATAACAATAACAATAACAATAACAATAACAATAATAACAAAATAACAATACTAAAATAATAACAAAACAATACAAAACAAAACAATAACAATAACAATAACAATATTCAATTTCAAGAAGTTTTGTCTCATCCAACTACAAATCTCTTGAATACATTTCTCCAGCATTGTAATACATGAATCGGCAGGTTCTTGAGAAGATTTAAAAGTAATGTAAAGCTGCGTGTCATCAGCGTAGACATGGTAATTTAAATTATACTTCAAATTGATATCACGAACCGGAAAGGTATAAACAGTAAACCACTGTGGGCCGAGCACGAAGCCTTGGGGGTACAGAATAGTCAAGAATAACAGGCTCGAAGATAGCGTTACCAATACAAACATGCTGAGGTCTATTTAAAAGGTAGGACTTAACCAATCCAGGGCTGTGTCATGTACGGTATTCCAAGATGATATTGAAGGTGGGAGAGAAGGATTTTGTGATCGACCGTGTCAAAAGCGGCGCTTAAGTCTAACAAAACTAATGCAGTGATTTTTCCATCATCCATGGCAGATAAAATGTCATTGTTGACGCGGAGAAGAGCAGTTTCCGTTCCATGAAATGGTTTATAGGCTGACTGAAATGTGTCCGACAGGTTATTAGCACGAACATGGTCAGAAATCCGTGACGAAACAACTCGCTCGATTGTTTTTCCAAGGTACTTTAAATTCGCTACCGGTCGGTAGTTCTTGAAAACTTCCTTGTCCAAATTGGGTTTCTTCAGGAGTGGTTTAACATGAGCAACCTTCTGGCTATCAGGAAAACAACCGGAAGAAAGAGATCTGTATACAATAATTGTGATATACTTAGCAAACACATCAATATTTTGTTTTATTAGCGAAGTCGGTACTGGATCAAGTTCACATGATTTTGATGGCGATTTCATGATGAGTTTCTTGATCTCCGTAACACTAGTAGGCTCAAACATAGACAGTCTACAATGTGGGCCCTTGCGTGGCTGTGTTTGTGATAGAATGGCAGATACTGGGGGGGGGGGGGGGGGGTGAGAACGGCGGATGTTCTCAATTTTTGTGACAAAAAAGTTTGAAAATGCATTTACGAGGTCCTGATCAGAGTGTGAAGATGGAAGCACCGATGTTTTGGGTTTATGAAGCAGCTTTTCAACAATGTCAAAGAGTTTTTTTCTGATATTCTTGCCGATGTACTTCAAGTTTCCCATTATCACGTGTAACCAGCTTAAGTAGGACACAAGGATAAATGATATTCTGTGAAGATTTATAACTTGTTTTATTTTCAACAACAATTTAGTTTGGCCAAGTAATAAATTAACAATCAAATATCAACTTTAATAAAAGGATATAACAAGCAAGGATATTCTAAACAATGTGCAATGCACAACAAATATGCCGGCCGGCTAAAATCTGTTTCATAAAACAGTTCAGTCCAATATTGGAGCTCCACGTTTGAATCCGATGTCCACTCCGGCTGATCCGAAAGGATTGATTCTAATGTGGTGAGCACGACAGCCTCAATCCAGGATGAGTACCGTAGATTAAACGTCAAATTTCTACTCAAGGGCTCAATCCAGCCTCAATCCAGGATGAGTACCGTAGATTAAACGTCAAATTTCTACTCAAGGGCTCATCAATCCACAAGTAGCATAAAATCACAACTGACAACTGTCCTGGTCGTTACAGGCGAGTATTCAAATGGTGAAACAGTCCACCAGGAGATTTAGTATGGCTTGGGAATTCTTTGGTTGATTCAATAACCGGACTGAATTCCTGAGAGTAGCTGAGAGTAAACTAAAGTAACAATACTTGTACTCGTACCAAGCATTATGAACTTCATCATTATGAACTTACTACTGTTCATTCTCTGTTTATTTAAATAAACAAGCCAATTTTGAGACACATGGCAAAGCAAGAGTGTATTACCATGGCCCTATTTAACAGTTATCCTACATCAACATTTAACTGCATCCAGGTACCGAGTGCAACAATCACTCTCACTATTTAATAAAACTCCCAACGTGCATAATAATCAATAGCACAGGTAGAATAATGTATGCACCATTACCTATAAAACTGTCAGAGAAATCCACTCAAAAGTGAGCCTATTTCTTCCCTAAATTACAAGAATGCAATAGTAATGTATCCCCAAATATTACCTGATTTAAATACTGTATAACCTATTTCTCAAAATATCAATCCAACTTGGCAAAACGAGATCTTTATTTTGGTCTATCTCGTTTGATTATGCATAACAAAAACAAATTAACATGTCTTTTATACAACGGAAACAATCATTTTAATCTCCAAAATATATCGTGATAACCACATACCTGAGAGCCAACCGTAGGCTGAGTAAACTTGGCGATCATCAAAATACACGATAAATGGATGATGACAACAAAAAACTAATTTTACGATGAGATGATCTGAGATAATTATTCAATGAAATAAACTTTCGGAAAGTTAACTTTTGTGTTCAATGGCGAGCCAGCGAGCAATCCATGCCTTCGCATGAGGGCGCTGTTTTGCTTTTGCTTTTCACAACTCCTAAAAATGGGCAGGGCTACACACGCCATTTTCGCTCAAGTTGACGGCGGATTTTCCTTGCAGCACAAATATCATCATTGAACCAGGGGATTTAGATTGTAGTTTAACAGTTCGAGTTTTTAGCGGAGCATGGTGTCCAAGATGTTACGGACAGTAGATTCAAATAAATTTACACAAGAATCCAGCTTACCATCTTCAAGGTTAACATTTTCCAGTTGAGATTCAATGTCATGACATAAATCTTGGATATTTACATTTTTCCAGTGGCAAGTAGTTACAGAAATGGTAGGTATTGGAGGTTTTTTAAGGTTCATATCCGTCATGATTGCATAATGATCAGATAAGCCAAGATGGATAGTTATATTTGAGATGAGAGGTGAAGTATTTTCACGCGTTATCATGAGGTCAAGACAGTGACCATATCGATGAGTGGGTGCTGTGATGTGCTGGATAAGTCCATGAGCTGAAAGCAGATCTTTAAACTGATTTACATAATTATTTGAGGTGTTGTCCATATGAATGTTAAAATCGCAAGTTAAAATAATGTCAGATGGGTGCAAGAGATAATCCACAATTAATTTCTCAAATTCCTGCAGAAAACTGGAGAAATTTACATGTTTACCATCAATATCCTTTCTGGTCGATATACATAAACATATATGTTATCTCAGCATGCATAGATTCAAATGTTAGTTACAGAAATGGTAGGTATTGAAGGTTTTGTAAATAAATTCGGCAACAAGATGTGGACGATAAATCCCAAACACACATTTAATAAAATGTTTTACATTTTCAAAAACCTGGATTTTCCAATAAACATTGGTTAAATTAACGATTACCATGGGAACGACGAGCACGCCATATCGGAATTGGTGATTTTGGTATAGTTAGGAAATGAAATATAGCACAATGGCACAATAATGATTTCAGCGACGCAGCAGACATACTGCGGAAACTTGAAGATATGTTTTACAATGTACACCAATGTCCGCCAAACCAAGGGTAAAAATTGTGTGTCATGCTCTTAACCAAACCAAATAACCTCCTGCCTACAACTTCTCATGGGCTAAACATCCATCCAGAAGTGTGTATCTATACTCCACGATTTTGAAAATCTAATCTACAACAGGTACATGGTGGCGCAGATGACATAATTTATCAGTCATCTCTATAGATTTCAAAAATCTCAGGAATGCTATGAATGATATCCATCCTACCCTCAAATTCACCGATGAGGTCTCAACTATCTTGACTTATTCACAGATCCGCAAGGATACATATTTAAAATGTGTACTGCTGAAACCTTTGAAAAGTGGACACCGTCGTTTAACAAAAAGACAGATTAGGAGGCCAGGTAGCATAGACCTAGCCGGGCTTCCCAAAGGCTTGACTGTGCCAGGACATTAAATAGTGTTTAGCTGAGTCAGCAGTACTGATCCCGTGGCCGCTGATGAGTATTGATAGTGGATGCAACATAAAACCAGACTCTAGCTGTTAAAGGCACTGAAAAACTAAACTGTTTGTTGTCCTACTACCCTCCTGACAAGTGTGACATACAATGACGAATTGTAATTAGTTTAAAACGATTATTTTAATTACTTTATGAGTATTTTTTTTCCTTTATGAATCAAGATGTTCCTTTAACAACTGATCTGTACCAATGGCATAGCGCTGTGTCGTACATAGAAAATAGTGAAAATGCAGACGTGCATTTCCATCGCAAACAACGCATTTCATTTAAAATATGTTTGCAGTGAGACCTAACTTCAGTCAAAGAGAAATCGGTGGTTCGATGCTGTCTGATTGTAATTCGCGACGTGAATACTTACAAGAATTCGAGATTTTGTAGACCATCAAATGTTTTCGGAGCAATTTCAATGATGTTGTTGTTATCCAGCAATCTAATATGGGAAAACAAAGTACGGTTAAAACAAAGATCACTAGAACAAAGATCACTAGAACAAAGATCCCAACGGATACATTCCTAACCGCTCGGGGACCTTTCCGTTCAGAGTCCGTCTGCGCAACAATCCCTCCCTGGGGGTGTTGCGCCACAATATTGATGATTACGTTGCGTCGTACCGGTACATGTACATAGAAAATAGAAAATAGAAAATATCGATCGGTAAACATGAACTTTGTTTGCAATGAGACGTAACTTCAATCAAGAGAAATCAATGGCTCGATGCTGCGTAACTGAAATCCATGACATGAATACTTACAACAAGTTGAGATTTTGTAGACGATCAAATGTTCCTGGAGCAATTTCACGGAAGCTGTTGTTGGACAGCGATCTAAGATAGTAAACAACGTAGTGTTAAAACAAAGATCATTAAAGTCGTTAACATCATGGTTATTTTTTACCAAATAAAAATTTTCAAATATTAGTGGGGCTGCAAAAAATGTGCAGTGTAGGAGAAAGTCAAACGTTAACGTCTGTTGGGGCAAAAACTGTGAATTTACCTCTTGTGGTTGTTGAGATATGATTTTTTTAAATATTAAATTTTGACTTCCGGTTTGGACAGGAAGTAAGGTCAAATTGGGGTCACCAATATTTTTCGACAATTAACAATCTATACAATGGTACAAAAATTGTGAATTTACCTCTTGTGGTTGTTGAGATATGATTTTTTTAAATATTAAACTTTGACTTCCGGTTTGGACAGGAAGTAAGGTCAAATTGGGGTCACTCACAACTTCGTGTTTCATCTACTTGTTAAGTTCTAAGTACATGCCAAGTTTCAAGTTCATGTGAAGTTTGGAAGTATGTGTTTTTTGTGACAGACGTCGGGGAGGAGAAGAAGAAGAAGAAGAAGAAGAAGAAGAAGAAGAAGAAGAAGAAGAAGAAGAAGAAGAAGAAGAAGAAGAAGAAGAAGAAGAAGAGAGAAGAAGAAGAAGAAGAAGAAGAAGAAGAAGAAGAAGAAGAAGAAGAAGAAGAAGAAGAAGAAGAAGAAGAAGAAGAAGAAGAAGAAGAAGAAGAAGAAGAAGAAGAAGAAGAAGAAGAAGAAGAAGAAGAAGAAGAAGAAGAAGAAGAAGAAGAAGAAGAAGAAGAAGAAGAAGAAGAAGAAGAAGAAGAAGAAGAAGAAGAAGAAGAAGAAGAAGAAGAAGAAGAAGAAGAATAGGTGTTTCGGGTACATACCCGAACACCTAAAAAACCGAACAAAAACAATAGGTGTTTCGGGCACAAACCCGAACACCTAAAAAACTAGAGATTGGTGTTTGTATTGACAAACACTAGGTGTTCGGGAGGAAGTAAAGGTCAAATTGGGGTCAACTTTGTTTAAATATTTTTTTGACAATTAACAATCTGTACAATGGTGCAAAGATTGTGAATTTACCTCTTGTGGATGATTTTTGTTAATATTAAACTTTGACTTCTGGTTTGGACGGAAGTAAAGGTCAAATTGGGGTCACCTTTGTGTAAATATTTTTCGACAATCTATATAATGGTGCAAAAAATGTCAATGTACATCTTGTGGTTGTTGAGATAAGATTTTTTTATATATTAAACTTTGACTTCCGGTTTGGACAGGAAGTAAGGTCAAATTGGGGTCAACTTTGTGTAAATATTTTTTGACAATTAACAATCTATACAATGGTGCCAAAAATGTGCATTTACCTCTTGTGGTTGTTGAGATATGATATTTTTTAAATATTAAACTTTGACTTCCGGTTTGGACAGGAAGTAAGGTCAAATTGGGGTCACTTTTTTTTTTTTTTTTGACAATTAACGATCTGTACAATGGTACAAAAATTGTGAATTTACAGCTTGTGGTTGTTGAGATATGATTTTTTTAAATATTAAACTTTGACTTCCGGTTTGGACAGGAAGTAAGGTCAAATTGGGGTCAACTTTGTGTAAATATTTGTCGACAATTAAGAATCTATACAATGGTGCAAAAAATGTGAATTTACCTCTTGTGGTTGTTGAGATATAACTTTCTTTAAATATTAAACTTTGACTTCCGGTTTGGACAGGAAGTAAGGTCAAATTGGGGTCATCTTTTTGTAAATATTTTTTGACAGTTAATGATCTGTACAATGGTACATAAATTGTGAATTTACCTCTTGTGGTTGTTGAGATATGATTTTTTTAAATATTAAACTTTGACTTCCGGTTTGGACAGGAAGTAAGGTCAAATTGGGGTCACCTTTTTGTAAATATTTTTTGACAATTAACGATCTGTACAATGGTACAAAAATTGTGAATTTACCTCTTGTGGTTGTTGAGATATGATTTTTTTAAATGGTAAACTTTGACTTCCGGTTTGGACAGGAAGTAAGGTCAAATTGGGGTCACTCACAACTCATGTTTCATCTACTTGTCAATTTCTAAGTACATGCCAAGTTTCAAGTTCATGTGAAGTTTGCAAGTATGTGTTTTTTGGTGGAAAGACGTTGGGGAGAAGAAGAAGAAGAAGTAAAAAAAAAAACGAACAAAAAGAATAGGTGTTTCGGGTACATACCCGAACACCTAAAAAACCGTACAAAAACAATAGGTGTTCGCGCTGTGCGCTCGAACACCTAAAAAAAACCTACAAAAACAATAGGTGTTCGCGCTGTGCGCTCGAACACCTAAAAAAACGAACAAAAACAAGAGGTGTTTCGGGCACATGCCCGAACACCTAACTAGAGTTTAAGTGTTTGTTGGAACAAACACACGGTGTTCGAGTCCACTTCCGGTTCAAGCAAATTATCAACGATGATGTCAATATCATATTTTGCAAAGGTGTATCATTTTTTTTATAACAATATCAATTTCATATTCAAAAATATATCAATTTTGCATTAGGATGTGTTGACTTGGGACTTCCTGTTTGGACCGGAAGTAAAGGTCAGAACAGGTGATTTGAAGGTCATATATACGACACAATGAAACTTCCTCATGATCATGAAAAAATAACGTTAGTACTTCAATTTCTGAGATTGGAAAATAATCCTTTTAAAAATGCCACTAGGGGGCGCTCTGAACTTTCATGATGTTTATATCAAACATATTTTTTGAGAATATAAGATGTCACTATCACTTTATTCGCAGAAGTCATATTCAAATTTCCTATGATTTTTGAGATTATTATTTTTCTAAACCTGCCACAAGAGGGCACTGTGACAGGTGATGACGTCATCCTTCACATTTTTAAAAAGGTCACATGTCAATAGTAATTTCGTCCACTGAAGGCATATACCATATCCGGTTTCGACCGGAAAGAGAGGTCTGATTGGGGTCATGTCTGTGTACGAAATGTCACATAATTCAAGATCTGTAAGATGATGCAAAGATTGTGAAAATATCTTTTGTGGTTCATGAGATATGATTTTTGGAAATATTAACATTTGATTTTAGTGTATTTCGCTATCTGATGACGTCACCATGACGTCACAACTTTACCTGAAACTATATGTCATAAATTTATTGACAACTACATGTTATGGTATTACGGTATTACGGTTCAATCATGTGAAGTCATACACAAAATTTTTCCTCATAATATGTGTGTCAATTGTGCCAAATTTGGTAAAATTCTTATTTTTTCTGAAGATAGCAAAAATATACATTTACAGAATAGTGATTCAGAATATTTCTTCACTTAAACATTTCTGGATTCGAAAGAAAGGAGAGGTCAGATTAGGGTCATGTCTGCGAACGAAATATGGCACAGTTCAAGGTCTTTAAGATGAGGCAAAGATTGTGAAAATATCTTTTGTGCTTCATGAAATATTAAACTTTGATTTAGTCAATTCGATATCTGATGCCTTAACCATGACCTCACAAACTAGGATACAACTACATGTTAAGGTCTAACTATGTGTTAAGTTTTAAAGTTCTGTACCAGAATAATGCTGAAAATGTTTAGGCCTTAATTTATTTATTTATTAATGATAATGAAACATATTATTTGGTTATTACATAAATTAAAATGAAACAAAATTCACTGACCATTTAGAAATTTGCTAACTGGCTAACCAAAACCAATATTTAAAAGTAAACACCCAACAATTTTGGAATAAAATTACCAACCATTTTGTTTGTCTAGACTCTTTTTTGCCACATTGTTTATTAAACAATCATTGTGGGAAATTTATTGATGCTTTTCGTTTAAAAAATTTACACATTATTCCATTTCCAAAAGTAAATTTAATTAAGTTGATAAAATAATAAAAAGAAAAGAAATAAAATACATACGTCAAATTTAAATGAATTTGTATTTAAATTAACTCGGTGCCTGAAAACCTTTTGTTAAGGGAGCATTGGAAAACTGTTACCCTGAAATTGATTGCCCATAAACGAAATAAAATAAAATAAAATAATGTATCATCACAGCTTGATCATTACACATTTTTCCCCCAATACAATGACAAATTCGATCAAGTGTTATAATATTTAAATGTTTGGTTCAGTTTTTTAAAACAATACTTATAGGGAAGAGACAACACAATGTAATTTGAAGGATAACTGTCAAATAAAAAGAAAAAAACAATACTGAAATGATCTTCGGATTGTTACATGCATATGTATTTATTTGTCATTAACTGTTGAAAATACATTTTCATAAATAGTCATTTTAAAGTTATTGTTTAAAGGTGGCAATATCTTCACGATCAACAGGGCATGGAATCAGAGTTCAAGTTCTAGTTTAACTCAGTGACTGAAAATAATACTCACATGATAAGGTCATATTCGCGTTGCTGCTGCATAAATGAGCCAGTAATTTTCAGTCACTATGTTCGTCTTAAACTAGGACACCAATTCCATGCCCTGTTTGTAGAAAGTCTGCTCTGATCGTGACGATACTGTCTGTTTAACCAATTGTGTTTATTGGATTGATGGTCAGTACTATCCCAATGCGATCATACAAAAAAATAGGATCTTTAATTAGGCGATCTGGCAAAAGGTATTCCAAGGCTGACACACCCATGCAATGAAGATTGGGGGGTATGTTTACTATGTTTATATGGCCCAACTGCCAGCGATTCACTGTCGGCAATATACATTTTACTAGATCACCAACAGATATTGCTTAATAACTACATTTGTGAGGATGTTTGGGTCCAGTCAAAAATGTAATAAGAATTCCTCAGTACTATTTTTGTTCTAACATGTAAAGAAATTCCTAGAAAGACCTAGATGTGTCTTGAGGTCCTGAAAAAACAATTCCCTTGAGGGTAAATACTGCCACAGATAGGATAAGTCCATATAAAATAATTTGATTATTAACTCCTTTGATGAATGGATAAACTTCAAATGCTGGCCATTGGATCACAAAGTTACACAGACTCTGACACACCTTGTAGCAGTAGCACAAATGGATACCATTGATCTGAAATATAAACAAATCATGTAAAAACAATATTAAATGTTTTCAAAGAGGGGCGAAGAATGGGTCATGCTAACAAAACACACATACTTTAGAATGCCCTCATATGTTATTATCAGGATGATGTATTGATGGAACTTCAGAAAAATTATGCGACTTTAGACAAATGATCCCTTCAGAAAAATGCCTTTAAGTTAGGTTTTACAATGGAATAGAAAGTTACATGTGACGTCTTCCTTCCTCCATGATGTGACTGTTTCATTATCTCAATAAAGGTGCTGATATTTGTTTCTGGTCTACTTTAGTGAGAAAATTAAGTGCCAATATAAAGTAAACTGCAATGCAGCCACCACCACACATAGTACTACTAGTATTATGATGAACTACAGACACTATAGTGTAGCTATTTATTAACTTGTACTTCTACCAAATCGTACTCCACCGGATGTCAACCCGTACACATGCCAGTAAATATTCAGTAATAAATATTTTTACGGGTCGAGTTGACCAAAATGAGTATGAGTTGGTAAAAGTACGAGTTGGCACGCATACGAGTTGACCTGTTTTCACTGGGAAAGAATACAACATTGTGGATAAAGTTTAAAAAGAATTGCTTTTTGAAAATAAAAATCACAATCTTCAATGTAGGTTGGTGGGGTCATGTGAGTGGATCATAGGGCAGTCAAGAGGAATGCAATCATCCACACACACACACACACACACACACACACACACACCCTCACACACATTGATTTGTGGGGTATTCCTTTGTTCGTTCTATTATCCCTTTTCCTTATAATTCTCCTGTGGGGTACAAGATTTTCTATAGTTACCTTGTGGGGTCCAATTGTTCCATTGTGTTTTGGACCCCACAACGAATGATGTACACGTTCACACACCCTCACGCACATTGATTTGTGGGGTATTCCTTTGTTCGTTCTATTATCCCTTTTCCTTATAATTCTCCTGTGGGGTACAAGATTTTCTATAGTTACCTTGTGGGGTCCAATTGTTCTATTGTGTTTTGGACCCCACAACGAATGGTGTGTACGTTCACACCCTCACACACACACACACACATACACATTTACAATAATTGTACCACAGATTTATTGGTTACTTTGGGGATTGTATTTTAGATGTTTTCTAGGCTGTTGAACTGATTCTCACTGATTCCAGGCATTGCATCTAGTTCCAATTACTCAGCATACTGGAGAGCTAAAATGCAAAATATAAAGAAATGTTCAAATGATTCTGTGAAAAAAAAAAAAATTCTGAATGGGGAAAGGCCAACATGTATTACTCCAGTAAGAGAATGCCCTCTATAATTGCAAAAACAACCTTCATCACCCCCACCCCATTTGCATTTTCCATCCTGCATGTTTATTTTCCAATTAAAACTCATATTAACTCATCCCTCTGCAGCTCTTTCT
Source organism: Zoroaster sp. YZ-2022 (assembly GCA_029582265.1). Taxonomy (NCBI): domain Eukaryota; kingdom Metazoa; phylum Echinodermata; class Asteroidea; order Forcipulatida; family Zoroasteridae; genus Zoroaster; species Zoroaster sp. YZ-2022. Next base: position 19,325,864 of record CM055825.1, on the reverse strand, counting down.
TCATTTAATAGTTTTCTTTTTTTATGCAGGCTCATCATCTTTTTTAAAATGTTTTTAGACCTGACCTTTCTTTAAAGCATACCTACGGAGAGACAGACTTTTTGTGCTTAATAATAACAAAACAACAAATGTTGGCAGATTGAGGTTAACCTAGCTCAGAAAAAACAGGATGCCCCTATGACAATTTTGTGGCTATAGCAGACTAATCAAGTAAAAGCATCTCTTTAGGTTGAGTTAGGGATACATTTCGCTGACACGAAGAACATGCAGAATTGCAGAAGGGACAACAACACACGAACATGTATATATTTACATAGATTTGCATACATGTACTGTATGTAGTGTTACTGTTACTATGTTAGGTATGTAGGCGAGTTACACAATGAAGCATTTTGCAACCGTTGCTCTTTTGACTTTGACTGCATGGCACAGTTTTTAAACTTTTTTCTGGACAATATAGCATCTATCCATGCTCAGTCATTATCCTTAGTTAAAATGCAAACTTAAAACCATGTAGGTACACTGCAAAAACAGGGTAAGAGTAGACTCAATATAGTTTTCACAAAATAGATGCAGTACAACAGTTTCGTCCGTCACGAACCTCCATTGGATTGCGCATGCAATAATTATATCTACGATAGGCCTACTTTACAAACGCACATTTTAGGCCAATAAACCTCTAAATAATGTCTGCTTACCTCTTAATAATGCAATTATATTTTCCTCTTTCTCGGTAAACCATTTTAGTTTCTTGTATTTTGCTTTGGAGTTAAAAAGAACGGCAAAATTCCTCAGTATTTTTTCATGTGACCGAGAATTAAATGGCCGCCGCCGAAAACGTTTTGCTAGTGATATAATGTCACGTGATCACTGATACGCAATGTGATTGGAGTTTGCCTCGACAGATTGCCTCAAAGAAGAAAGCCAGTCTACTCATTGCCACTGGATTGCGTGAAATGCCATACAGGGCAATCTCCAAACAATCTCATTGCCAGCAACTTTTATTGCCTGAAAATTGCCCGGAAATTGCCCCGTGTGACAAGGCCTTACGTTGTAGGCCTATATTAAACTCTGTACAGTGTGTACGTATTGTATGCACGCGCGATATGGGCTATACAGGGAATAGTAATTCAGCATATTGTTTCACTTAACCTTCCGGTTTCGACCGGAAGGAAAGGTCAAATTGGGGTCACGTCTAAAGACGAAAAATTACATAATTCAAGATCTTTCAGATGATGCAAAGATTGCTCGAACACCTAAAAAAAAAAAAACAGTACAAAAACAATAGGTGTTCGCGCTGCACGCTCGAACACCTAAACAGTACAAAAACAATAGGTGTTCGCGCTGCACGCTCGAACACCTAAAAACAGTACAAAAACAATAGGTGTTCGTGCTGTGCGCTCGAACACCTAACAAAAACCCCAAAAAATATTTTAAAAAACAAAAAGAAACCGCAACAGTGAACACTTCTAGTGCAACACGTGATTTCTAAAGCGTTCGAGTAGAATAAAATGACTCTAGTGACAGATCAGAGTGCCACCAAACCGCAGTTTAAAAAGGGTAACATATTCCTATCTCAGAAATTACTGAACAGAATTTCACAAAATTTAGTATGATGATAAAAAATATCCAGTGTATTGTTTTCGTGATAAATTTAGTAACGTGACTGAACCGGAAGTTAAAATGTTCCGCTTTGCACATTATAACGTTATTTTTTTCATGAACACGAGGAAGTTTTATTGTGTCAGATGTATGACCAACTAACATGATCCAATTAACCTGGTCCAAACAGGAAGTTCAAATTCAACACATTCTAACGCAAAATTGATAGGTCTTTTGAATATGAAATTGTTTTTTTTTATTATAAAAGATGATTCATATTTGCAAAATATGATTGTGATCATCGAGGATAATTTGATTGAACCGGAAGTTATCACGAACACCGTGTGTTTGTCCCAACAAACACTTGAGCTCTAGTTCTTTTTGATTTTTTCTCCAAATGTTCTCATTACATATAATCATTTATATAAGTATGATTTTTGGTTAAAATCAGATATAGGGTACGTTAAAAACAGACGATGTGTACAAATGTTGATGATTATGTTGTGTCTTACGTATAGAAATAGTTAGAAATGCATACATTATGTGTCGATCGGCAAGAATAAACTAGGCATATGCACTTTATTTTGTTTGCAATGAGACGTAAATTTAGTAAAGAGAAATCGGTTGCTCGATGTTACGTGATTGAAATTCATGACATGAATACTTATTTGACATTTTGTAGACCATCAAATGTTCATACATTAGTGTCGATCGGCAAACATGAACTAGGCATATGCACATTTATTTTGTTTGCAGTAAGACTTAAATTTAGTCAAGAGAAATCGGTGACTTGACGCGGAGTGACTGAAGTCCATGAAATGAATACTTACAAGGAGTGGAGAATTTGTAGACGATCAAATGTTCCTGGAGCAATTTCACTGATGGTGTTGTTTCCCAGCGCTCTAAGATGGGAAAACAAAGTAGGGTTAAAACTAAAATTATTAAAGCCCGTTAATAAGGCTATTTGCACCAAAATGATAGATTTTCCTGAAAGCATACTCGGTGAAATATTAGTGATTTTGTAGACCCTCAAATACTCCTGGTACTCCTCAAATACTCCTTGTTTTATAGCAATCTTATAGAGGAAACATTGTATCAAAACCAATGTAATTGGTTATTTTTTGCTTCAATAATAATAGTATACATCAAACAATTTTGATTTCTTAAAATGTTTAGCTCAATACTTTGTTTCGATAGTAGCGAAATAAAATAGTGCAAATGCAGACAAATATTTTGATCTGAAAACATGAACTTCGTATAGGTCCAACTAAAAACGGCTGGTTCCTGCTTGATTGCAATTTATGACAAGTAAATGATCTTTTGTAGAACATCAATCTAAGACTAGCCAAAAGAAGTAGATTTAAAAAGATCGTGTTAATTAAAGCATATATAAATCGGTATATATATATCCAACAATGTTCTTAGGTTTTCCTGAAAACATACTTTGTGAAACGGTGTAATGGTATCAGACAATCTTAACATTTATCATGCCCGAGGTTCACTTGTTTTGAAAAATAAAATTACAATAAACATCGATATAGGCAATAGTTTAAGTCATCGAAATATTTAAAAAGTTTGTTATCCCACAGCCCTCCATTGACAAGTGTGACATAGTGTGACATTGTGTGACGATTTGTAAATTAGTTTAAAACGATTTTATTTACATAAACGTTTACTTTTATTTTAATTACTTTATGATTATTTTTATCTTTATGATTCAATATAGGGTCTATTCCTTGAACAACTGATCTGAACAAAATTTGGCTAATTACATTGTGTCGTAAGTAGAAAATAGTGAATATGCAGACATATTTCGATCAGCAAACATGAACTTTTAAATTAGTTGTTCGCAGTGAGACGTAACTTCAGTCAAGAGAAATCAGTGGCTCTATGCGTGTTTGAAATTCATGACATGAATACTTTTGACATAATTCATGACATGAAGTATTCGAGATTTTGTAGACCATCAAATGTTCCTGGAGCAATTACAACGATTTTGTTGTTGTACAGCCATCTAAGATGGGAAAACAAAGTTGGGTAAAACAAAGATCACTAAAGCCCGTTAATATGGCTATTTTCACCAATGTATATTTAACTGAAAGCATACTTGGAGAAATGTTAGTGATCGGTAAAAAGCAATGACTAATATTTCCGCCTACAGCTCATTAGGCCTAAAAATTAATGTATCCATCAATGTTTTCAGATTTTCCTGAAATCATACTTTATGAAATGTTGTCATGGTATCAAACAAGTTGAACACTTTACTGTCGGAGGTACCTGGTGCAACTTAACTTAAATTGGTGTTCTGCAGCAATCTTAGGAAAACAAATTAGGATTAAAATTTTCAAGCCAATGTAACTGGTTACTGATTACATTTCTGCTTCAATATAGTATACATCAAACAATTGATAAAACAATTGTGTCTATGGGTTGCCTACAATGCATTTTGTGAGTAATTGTGCAATCCGGTCCCCCTTTTGTGTAGAGAGAACGACTGTATGTATGTTCGGGTTGCCTAACAATGTATTGAACTTGTGAAAGAATTTTGTGAACAAGTATGCAAATCGGTCCCTGATTGGATCATCGATTGGATTATTATCAGGGCGAGAACAAAGTGATATTTTGTTGAACAATAAGTTACTGAAAAGGGAGAAAAAGTAACATATTTCTTCTTGGTTTACCCAAAATTAATTGTGGAAGATAGTTCGGAAGTAAATAAATCTGCTTTCTAGAAAATCTTTATTAATCTAAGTTGGAGTCTTGTGATATTTTGTTTAACAATACGTTATCAGTGCGAGGATATTTCGTTTTTAAGTGAAGATAAATCGGTTGCTCGATGCTACGTAATTGAAATTCCTAACATGAATACTTACAAGTATTTGACATTTGTAGATGTTCATATGTTCATACATATGTGTCGGTCGGCAAACATGAAATATCCTTAAGTGTTTAGATGCACTTCATTTATTTTGTTTGCAGTGACACGTAAATTTAGTCAAGATAAATCAGTGGGTCGACGCGGAGTGACTGAAATTCATGACATGAATACTTACAAAGCGATGAGATTTTGTAGAGCATCAAATATTCCCGGAGTAATTTCACTGATTTCGTTGTTGTTCAGCCATCTAAGATGGAAAAACCATGGGAAAACAAAGTAGGGTTAAAACAAATATCATTAAAGTCTGTTAATGTCTATTTTAGACATTTTAGTCTATTTTACTGAAAGCAAAATGTTACTAATGTTGTCATGGTATCAAGCAAGTTCATGCCGGATGTTCACTCATTTTACAAATTAAAAAGTAAAAGTGAATCACGAGCGCATCAAAATACTCAAATTACAGTTTGCTAAATTTGAACATTGTTGGACATTTACAGATATATATATTGCTTTAACACGATGATATTTAACCCTGCTTCGTTTGTCAAATCTTAACTGGCTGGATAAGTACAATATCATTTGGTAAAACTTATAGCTTTGCATGGTGAAGAGGATAAGTACTATTGTGAAATTCTCACTGAGTAGTAGTACTGAAAAGAACTGGAGTTTACAATTCGACGTTTCGATCAGTATGCTCCTATGAGAGCATACTGATGGAAACGTCGAGTTGTAACCTCCAGTTCTTTTCAGAACTAATTAAGTACTCAATTGAGAATTTCACATGGTGTCACCGCAATTAGTTTTACTTACAATATTATTAAAACTGCATCCAGAACATTGATGGTCTGCAGACTTGTCATAAATTGCAATCAATCATGAACCATTCATAATTTCTTTTTTAAATTTACATTAAACATTTAATCCGTGAAAATGTTTCTCGTAATTTTATTTCGTTGTAGATGAAAAAGTGAAAATGCATATGCATATCGATCGGTACGAAACACGAACTTCGTACTCCCTCTAATGTTGTTTTGTCGTCAGGCGTAAGTTAAGTTAATATTAATGTATGGCAGGTTCCTGCTTAATGGAAATTAACAAGTACGGTCTTGTAGACCATCAAATGTTCTGGGTAACATTGTTGTTGTCCAGACATATATAATGGGAAAACGAAGTAGGGTTAAAAACAATGTTCAGCTTGCTGATCGCCTGCCAATCATCGCATATATCGCCCTAAAAATTAATTTATCATTCCTGAGGGTTAATGCTTGTGAGGTAGTTTTAAAAGTTTGTCAGTGCCGAATAGGCATATTATAACAACAATTTTAATTAAAATTAAAATTAAAATTCACAGCCCGCACGGAATATGCATTTTGTTTTGTAATACTGTATACAGTTCTGAAAAAGTCGTTATAATAACTTAAGGTTTACTGAAATACATAAGTATAATGATCATTGATGATAATTTAGCAGTCAGCAGTACTGATCCCGTGGCCGCTGGGTATTGATAGTGGATACAACATAAATGAGACTCTAGTGAGTGGATCACCAAATCATCACGGGATCACCAGGCTGATTTGTTGTACCATTAGTACAGTCTGACCATAGTCTGACCATGACTATGACTTAGTTTGGAATTCCAAGGATCCAAAATGGTTATTGCGGGCAGGGGCGTAGCGAAGGCATTTTCTTTGGGGTGTGGAAGCTAATTTACCGACTGACATCAGTGGCGTAACCAGGAAATTTTGGGGGGTGGGTAAATTTAACGACACAAAACTATTATGAACAGACAGAATTACTTTGTTTTCCCCCATAAAGGACAATCTCTAAAGTCGGCAAATCTCCAGTGCTTAGAAACACAATATATGACCAACCCTTGTTCTAGTACCTTTGATGCTTCATTTGCCGGCCAAGGCTCTAAATGCTGACTGGGGGGGGGGGGGGTGTCACAATCCCCACACGACACGCTCCCTACGGCCCTGATTGCGTGATTGCAATGAATGACATGCAAACATGGTGGTGAGCTTTTGTATAGACCCTCAAATGTTCCAGGTGCAATTTTGCTTAAATTGTTGTTCTGCAGAAATCTTACATAGGAAAACAAAGTAGGGTTGAAGTCTTAAAGCCAAATGTAATTGGTTACTGATTACATTTTCTGCTTCAATATAGTATACATCAAACAATTGATAAAACAAATGTATGTTTCTACGGGTTGCCCAGTGGCGTAGCTATGGGCGGGCCAGGCAGGGCCTAGGCCCGCCCACTTCTTGTCTAGGCCCTGCCATTGCCAAATAAAGAAGCTTTTTGTATAACTTTTTTTTTTTTTTTTAACGATTTATGTTGTTTGCATTCCTCTTCTATGTATGTTTGTGTGATATAGGCTACAGTGCATTTTATTTTATACTGTATACTTTAAAAAGGACAGGGGCTATCATGCTTGTAGGCTACTGTTGCGTTCTTTATGAGCATGGCCTAAGGTGTCTCACAGCACATTTTGGCCTATGATTTAACGAATCAATTTAATGAAGTGAACCTTTTTACTAAATGATTTGTGGCATTATGACTTTCCATGCGTTTCATGGTGTGTATCGTGATCTCCAATCCTTGTAAATATTGTGTGTCAGTGTGTGCGTGTGTGCGTCGGTCGCTGTTCCACCGGCACAAACATAAATCGGCGCCCGTGTATGGATGGATTTATGGATGAATTCTATGGCCCGTCCATTTTTACTCAGGCCCAGCCGAATCTTTATTTCTGGCTACGCCACTGGGTTTGCCTATATAATATTTACAGCTTTTTTGTTTTGATGTGTAAATAAATTGATTACATCTTGACGACGGTTTGTTGGCACTGAATCATGGCATATGACATGCATGGTTTATTCATTGTACTGATGTCAAAGGTCACCTAAGTATAATGTGATGTTGTTGTTTTAATACACATAGAGTACAAGGAGGTCTGCAATAAAGTATTGGTACTGTAGCGTTATATATGAACATTACATTCCTCCAACCTATGAATAACAGCTAAGTAGGTAAAACTTGTAGCTTTGCATGGTGAAGAGGATAAGTAAGACTAATTGCGGTGACACCATGTGAAATTCTCTATTGAGTAGTAATTAGTTCTGAAAAGAACTGGAGGTTACAACTTTTTTTACGTTTCGATCAGTATGCTCTGAACGTCCTCAGGAGAATGCCTGACTCTGGGAAATGCTGCTGCTCAAGTAGGCTGCTGAAGGATTACACGATGGGTTTGTAGCCGTTGCACTGAGTTGTAACCTCCAGTTCTTTTCAGAGCTAATTACTCAATTGATAATTACACATGGTGTCACCACAATTAGTCTTACTTAACAGTTAAGTAATTTTAACAATTACTAAAGTGTTCTTTTGTATCTAAAAATAAAATACAAAGATCTTAATATTGAGTCCAAGAGTATTATTTGTTTGTTTGTTGTTTGTTTGTTCATTTGTGATAATGATGCTCACGGAAGTTGAAGATGACAGAGTTCAGTGGAGTTGAAAACTATTCCTGCTTGTTTGACAAGTACTCTATCACCAACTTTGAGTTTGCGCTTTCTCATGTCTTTCTTGTTGTCTGCATTTGCTTCCATGTGTTCTTTCATGTTTGCATTCTTGACCATGATACCCGGGTTAGTTTGAGTTGGATAAATTTCTGGCAAGCGAGTGCGGAATGATTGTTTAAATACAGTAGTGATGCAGGTGAAACTCCTGTTGTTGTGTGAGGGGTGGGTCGTTAATTTCGTAGGTATGCGTACAGTACTTGTTTCCATGAGCGATTTTCTGCTATGGCTGTGCGATATACTTTCTTGAGATTCCTCATCACCCTCTCTCTACCTCCCCATTCGCTTGTGGCCATAGGGACGTGACCAATGCATGAAAATGCAGCAAATTCTGCACTCTGAAATGGTGGTCCGTTATCTGTGCGAACGACTTGAGGACAGCCAAATGTTGCAAAAATTCTGTCAAGTTTAGGAATAACAGTACTCGCAGAAGTGGAACTCACAATTTCGATTTCTGGATAACGACTGTAGTCGTTGATCACAACTAGTAGGTAGTCAACAGTTGGCAGGTCTTTGAAATCGATGCTGACGTGAGACCATGGCTCGCTTGTTGCTTTTTCGACTGTCGTTGCTTGACACAGCAGGTAGTACTCTCCCTCCGTGGTATGATCTGTGTACAGTGCTGCAATAACAGCCCACTGTACTTATGACGATCACATTATGACAACCTATCATGTTCATGTGGAACTCTCGAAGATCGAGGAGCTTTGCTTCTCATGTTTTGTTTTAATTGTGCACACGCGTTGAAACTACGATTGAATGCACGTGTTCAGTGATGCGTAATACTTGAACATTTTGTATCCTGCAGACTCAAATGGGGACCTATTTTTTTCTTCAAAATTTTGAATGGGGCACAGACATCGGCTGGGGGAAAGTGCTCCCCAGTGCCCCCAGCCACCACCCACCTCCCGTAGTTACGCCACTGCTTCAGTCAAGAGAAATTGATTGCTTGATGGTGCCTAATTGAAATTCAAATGTTCCTGGAGCAATTACACTGATTTTGTTGTTGTTCAACCATCTAAGATAGGAAACAGAGTAGGGTTAAAATAAAGATCATTAAAGACTGTTAATGTGGTTATTTTCACCAATGTTCTTAGATTTTACTGAAAGCAAACTTGGTGAAATGTTGTCACTGTATCAAACAAGTTGAACAATTTTCTGCCGGAGGTTCACTCATTTTTGGAAATTTAATTTGCAAATGAATCTCAATAAACAACAGTTGAGTAAACCGAAATAAAAAAAGAACTTTCCAGCCTGAGGTTCACTTATTTAAGAAATTTTAAAAAGTAAAAGTGAATCACGATGACAACACTAAAACCAGTAAATAAATCTGACTTGATGCTGCGTGATTGAAATTCATAACATGAATACTTACAATGATTTGACATTTTGTAGACCATCAAATGTTCCTGAAGCAATTTCACTGATTTTGTTGTTTGCCAGCGACCTAAGATATGGTTATTTTCACCAATGTTCTTAGATTTTCCTGAAAGCATTCTTGGTGAAATATTAGTAATCAATCAAAAACTACGAAAAAGTCCCAGATTTTCCTGAAATCATACTTTATGAAACATTGCCATGGTATCAAACAATTTGAACAATTTTCCTGCCGGAGGTTCACTTACTTTTAAAAATTTTATTTACAAATGAATCTCGATACACGACAGTTGAGTGCATTGAAATATACAAAATACATATATCAGTTAGTTGTCTTATAGATCTTCAATGAATAAGTGCGATAGAGTGTGACAATTTGTAAATAAGAGATTTTTTCACAATGAATGTATTTTGACAGAATCATTTATGCTCGGGGAAACTCAGGTTTACTTCTTGTTATAGTTTAAATGGCTTTGTTTTACAATGTACACTCCCCTGTGTAAGTGATATGTAAATGTTCTATTAGAACACTCTGTTGCCATCGAAACACATGCAAACTCAAGTTGGGATCCTGTGAAGGATCCAAGCATTAATTATTCATGATTTGGTCCAATCATAGCCAAGAGTTTTAACCAATCAGGTGCAGGTGCCGGCGAAGCACTTATTATTCATAGCTTTTGACCAATCAGGGCATAGCTTTGCAATCCAGAGTTGGTTTTGGAGGGAAATGCACAGGTATGCTTCATTCTGTCACAGCTTTTTGTGTAAGCTGGATAATTTTACCCACCACCACCCCAGCCCCTGCCTTCTCTTGCAAGTTCTTTCCAGTGGCGTCTTTAACAGGATTCGAAGACAGCCAACTCTTAATACACACATGATTTTGTATCATTACTGTTATAGTTATTGTTACTAATATTGTTACTGATATTGATAGTGTTTTGTAATACACTGTGATTTTAACTTTGTAAGGGGTCAGCCACTCCCTCTTATGTACCTCAGGGGGTGGGATGTGCTGTATCTTCCATAGCACAAACATAGCTGTCTCCCACAGATTTTGACCTTATATCGTACATGTACGTTGGACCTGGGTGTCCATTGTTTCTTTGGGCCTGTTAGCCCAATGTTTATGATGCCAGCTTGCCCAAACTAATTCGGTATCTGGCGAATAAGTTTCTAATAAAATTTATTATTTTAAGCTGTGGCGAAACATCACAAATTGTGTCTTGAGTTTCATCCATTAATGAGTCCGAGCATAAGTTTAAAACAAATAATACAAATTTCCTCATTTTCATCTTCTTTTTTTAATTAACATTAATCGATACAATTCTTGCGTCTGATTATAAACAATGAACGATAACTACAATATAATTAAAAATGCATCCAGAACACTGATCGTCTACAAAAGCTCATTTACTTGTCATGGTTATTTTCAGCAATGTTCTTAGATTTTCCTGTCAGCATTCTTGCTGAAACATTAGTAATCAGTCAAAACTACGAAAAAGTTCCAGATTTACCTGAAATCATACTTTATGAAACATTGCCATGGTATCAAACAAGTTGAACAATTTTCCTGCCGGAGGTTCACTTATTTTTGAAAATTTAATTTACAAATGAATCTCGATACACGACAGTTGAGTGCATTGAAATATAAAAAATACATATATCAGTTAGTTGTCTTATAGATCTTCGATGAATAAGTGCGTAGAGTGTGACAATTTGTAAATAAGTTTAAAACAAATAATACAAATTTCCTCATTTTCATATTCTTTTTTTTTTAAATTAACATTAATCGATAAAATTCTTGCGTCTGTTAATAAACAATGATTGATAACTACAATATCATTAAAATGCATCCAGAACACTGATGGTCTACAAAAGCTCATTTACTTGTCATCAATTGCAATCAAGCAGAAACCAGCCATAATTTATTTTTGAAATTTACATTAAACATTTAATCCGTTGAAAAATGTATCTCGTAATTTTATTTCGTTAAAGATGAAAAAGTGAAAATGCATACAAATATGTCAATCGGCACGAAACACAAACTTCGTACTCCGTCTAATTTTGTTTTGTCGTTAGGCGTAAATTAAGATAATATTTATGTATGGCAGGTTCCTGCTTGATGTAAATTAATGACAAGTAAGTACGTTTTTGTAGACCATCAAAATGTTCTAGGTGAAAGTATATTAATATTGTTGTTGTCCAGACATCTAAGATGTGAAAACGAAGTAGGGTGAAAAAACTTTGTATTAAAAGTAATAACAGCAATTATCCGAAATGAGGTTCACATATTTTAGAAATGTAAAATAAAAACAAAATGAATCTCGATAGATATCACTTCAGTGCGTCGATATAAAAACGGTTCGGTGGAATGCTACCCTCCACTGACAAGTGTTATAGGGAAAAAACATTTTTCTTTCTTTTTGATTTTTTTCTCCAAATGTTCTTAACACGTATTACCAGTTATATAAATATGATTTTTGATTAAAATCAGATATACATTAAACAGATGATCTGTACAAATGTTGATGATTACGTTGTGTCGTCACGCAGAAAAAAATATTTAAAAATGTATACATATGTGTCGATCGGCAAACATGAAGTAGGCCTGCTATGCACATTTATTTTGTTTGCAGTGAGACGTAAATTCAGTAAAACAAAATCTTACTTGACGCTTAGTGACTTAAATCCATGACATGAGTACTTACAAGTATGTGAGAGTTTGTAGACTATCAAACATTCCTGGAGCAATTTCACTAATCTTGTTGTTTGCCAGCGATCTAAGATGGGAAAACAAAGTAAAACAAAGATCACTAAAGCCCATTAATATGGTTATTTTCAGCAATGTTCTTAGATTTTCCTGTCAGCATTCTTGCTGAAACATTGGTAATCAGTCAAAACTACGAAAAAGTTCCAGATTTACCTGAAATCATACTTTATGAAACATTGCCCTGGTATCAAACAAGTTGAACAATTTTCCTGCCGGAGGTTCACTTATTTTTGAAAATTTAATTTACAAATGAATCTCGATACACGACAGTTGAGTGCATTGAAATATAAAACATACATATATCAGTTAGTTGTCTTATAGATCTTCGATGAATAAGTGCGTAGAGTGTGACAATTTGTAAATAAGTTTAAAACAAATAATACAAATTTCCTCGTTTTCATCTTCTTTTTTTAATTAACATTAATCGATAAAATTCTTGCGTCTGTTTATAAACAATGATTGATAACAACAATATCATTAAAAATGCATCCAGAACACTGATGGTCTACAAAAGCTCATTTACTTGTCATAAATTGCAATCAAGCAGGAACAGCCATAATTTATTTTTGAAATTTACATTAAACATTTAATCCGTGAAAAATGTATTTCGTAATTTTATTTCATTAAAGATGAAAAAGTGTAAATGCATACAAATAAGTCGATTGGCACGAAACAAGAACTTCGTACTCCGTCTAATTTTGTTTTGTCTTCAGGCGTAAATTAAGATAATATTTATGTATGGCAGGTTCCTGCTTGATGTAAATTAATGACAATTAAGTACGCTTTTGTAGACCATCAAAATGTTCTGGGTGAAAGTATACTAATACTATTGTTGTCCAGACATCTAAGATGTGAAAACGAAGTAGGGTGAAAAACTTTGTATTAAAAGTAATAACAGCAATTATCCGACATGAGGTTCAAATATTTTAGAAATGTAAAATAAAAAAATGAATCTCGATAGATATCACTTGAGTGCATCGATATAAAAACGGTTTGGTGAAATGCTACCCTCCACTGACAAGTGTTATAGGAAAAAATTGTTTCTCTTTCTTTTTGATTTTGTTCTCCAAATATTCTTAACACGTATTACCAGTTATATAAATATGATTTTTGATTAAAATCAGATATACATTAAACAGATGATCTGTACAAATGTTGATGATTACGTTGTGTCGTACGCAGAAAAAAATATTTAAAAATGTATACATATGTGTCGATCGGCAAACATGAAGTAGGCCAACTATGCACATTTGTTTTGTTTACAGTGAGACTTAAATTCAGTAAAAAAAATCTTACTTGATGCTGTGTGATTGAAATTCATAACATGAATACTTACAAAGATCTGAGATTTTGTAGAGCATCAAATGTTCCTGAAGCAATTTCACTAATCTCGTTGTTTGCCAGCGATCTAAAATGGGAAAACAAAATAAAACAAAGATCACTAAAGCCCATTAATATGCTTATTTTCAGCAATGTTCTTAGATTTTCCTGAAAAAATTCTTGGTGAAACATTAGTAATCAGTCAAAAACTACGAAAAAGTCCCAGATTTACCTGAAATCATACTTTATGAAACATTGGCCTGGTATCAAACAATTTGAAAAAATTTCCTGGCTGAGGCTCACTTATTTTTGAAAATTTAATTTACAAATGAATCTCGATACATGACATTTGAGTGCATTGAAATATAAAACATACATACACTCACTGGCCAAAAGTATTGCAACATGCTCAAAATAGCACTTTACAAGTAACAGGTGAGATGATCATTTAATCCGATTTCATCGATCGTGTATTACATAATTTCCGAGCAAGAACAGTAAAACAGAACATTGACTTCAAAACACAGGCACTTTCAAGAAGTCTTAAGTAGTGTAAATAAAATAAAATAAATTATTTT
>CM055825.1:19265455-19311264 GCA_029582265.1 Zoroaster sp. YZ-2022 | reverse complement strand
ATATTGGAAAACCGATCAATCATTACAAAGTGTTGATGGAAGACTGATTCTTTGCCCGTGGTTAATTTGGGTAAACCTCCCGTGTTATCATCTCCGTTTATCATTCAATAGTTTCCAAGAGACGGGGCCGTGTCATCCTATTTATAAACATCTGGCCAACGGACTATCTCCAAAGTCAATAATTGAATAAGACAATTCAAACATGATGGGACTAAAATTATATCGATTATAGACGCAAAGGCCAAACATGGCTGCAAATCGCCAAGGGGGGATTGGTAGTGTTTCCCCCGTAACTCTTTCATGGACAACTCTGGGTGAATCTTCGTGGATTTTTATTTTCTGATGATGATGGGGATAACAACGGTCCAGGGTTGTATGGTTGTATGGTCCAGGGTTGTTTACGGAAATACAATACGAAAATAAAATACGGAATCTCCACATCCAGGCGCGTAGCCAAGGGGGTACGTCGCCGTCCGTTCACCCATTCAGAGACCAGTCTGTTCATGATAGCCTACCACTGTCAAACCCCCAGGCTAGTGGTTGATTTGAATGATTTTGCTGCTATTTCGTTCAAGTGAAAATATCTCAAAACATTGTATAAACCTGCAATTGCTGGAGAGTAGAATTAGTACAGTAGCAAATGCAAAGTATCCATGGCTTGGCTGTACACAGTCCTGAATCCAGTGCTGGGCTATACTGTGATGTACTGAATCCATCAAAATCAGGGTATGGAAGTAGTATGTGAGGAGCATCACACTACAAGGGTCCCTATATTGAGGTGGAGGTGGAGGTGGAATTGAGGTGGGATTTCCCACCTCCACCTCCACCTCAATATAGGGACCCTTGTAGTGTGATGCTCCACACCAAAATACTGCACACTACTCCCTCCACACAAACTGCACACTGAGACACGTCTGGGCGCGCGCGCGTGAGATACGTCTGGGCGCGCGCGTAACATTGCACTGAGGAGGGATGAGGAGGATTGCCATTACAAACCTTTCGGGCTACAATCATTCGTTTCATTAGAAGTATAAATCCACCCTGGCGTGTTTTCATACCTTTTGTAATGTTTTTTTATTTTATTTTAATTTTTTATATTATTTTATATTCCTTAAGGGAAGTAGAAAGGGGAGGGACAACAACGTACGAAGACAGACAAAAGAACGACTGTACATGAAGCTATTCAAGTATGATTTGTTAAATTTAATTTTAACACCAACAGCAATCTTTGACATCAATATATTTACAGATGGTTTTTATATTGGTTTTAAATTGAAAGCATTTCCGGGATAAACTAGAAAAACATTACGATAGTATTATTATTATTATTATTATTATTATTATTATTATTATTATTATTATTATTATTATTGTTATTTTAAATTCTAACAAATTCAGGGCCTTTATCAATTACTGCACACAATGCTAACACTCCTCCACACAAATGCACACTACTCCTTTAACACCAACAGCAATCTTTTACATCAATATATTTTACAGATGGTTTTAAATTGGTTTTAAATTGGAAAACATTTGATAAACCGAAAACATTAATTATTATTATTATTAATGAAGTCGAATATTAGAATCATAATACAGTTGTCTAACTTACATGAAACAACAGCCCGCTTTAGAATGTCAGGCCTGTAGTTCACAATACACTGTCTATTTAAAGATGAATAGAAAGTCACCCAGAAGTTTAGAACCCATGCAGAGGCACTCATTTTCTTCGAAATTAAGTTGTCACTGCCCTTGATGTAACGTAATAGTGTAAAATAACCATAAAGGATTACTGTAAGACTAACAGAGGTGGTTATTTTATAGATTTTTTATTCCTACCAAAAAACACTATTATAGATGTTTTTTTTTTTAATTACAGTAGTCTTTCTGAAACATCTGGTCTTTCATTATCACTCTTCCTCGTTCTCTTCATCCTCGTTCTCTTCATCCTCGTTCTCTTCATCCTCATTTAGTTGAAGTAGTAGTCCGTCAAATTTGGTATGGTGTTTAGGCATTACTCTGTTCAGAGCTTTCATTACTTCCATGCCTTTATTTACTTTTTCTTCGAGATCTTCCGCAATATCCTGATGAGTCCCATTATCTTTCAGATGTAGGTAACTTGACAAAAAATCCTTGTATTTGTTGAAAAAGATTCGCTTGACTGCCCAAAGGGTTTCCTATTGGCTTTTTCCTTGGCTTGGTCTTCACTCATACCCCGTTGACGTACTTTTCATATTTTCACCACATCTCTTCAGTAGCCACTTTAGCCTCTTCAACCAGTCTCGAAAAGTGGTATTGTCTTCCAGTTCAGAACTAGACTCATCCTCTTCCGATGATTCGTCATATTCCACCTCCGTATCGGATTCTGAATCATCTTCCTCGAAATCTTTGTCTTCATCCTGCGTAGATTCAGTTTCACAAGTTTCTATTTCCGAATCTTCAAATGTACGCTTTTTAACATCGGGTTTAGAATTATCGATGTCAGAATTGTCAGATTGGATAGCTTTAATTTCAGAATCATCGTCAACTTCATCCATTTTAGATTTCTCTTCATTATGTACATGTTCTGCATGCCTCCGTAGGTTATATCTCCGTCCAAAGCTTTTGCCGCACTGGTGACAAGCATGGGGTTTGACAGCAGAAATAACATTCATGTTGAATCTCTGATGCTTAATCTCCGATTGACAAGAAACGGAAGAAATAGTTTATATATAGGCCTATAACTACTCATTTCGGAATGAGTAAAGACTGAATGAGTAAAGACTCAATGAGTAAAGATTCAATAAGTAAAGATTCAATGAGTAAAGATTCAATGAGTAGAGATTCAATGAGTAAAGACTCAATGAGTAAAGACTCAATGAGTAAAGACTCAATGAGTAGAGACTCAATGAGTAGAGACTCAATGAGTAGAGACTCAATGAGTAGAGACTCAATGAGTGAGACTCAATGAGTAGAGACTCAATGAGTGAGACTCAATGAGTAGAGACTCAATGAGTGGGGAGACTCAATTAGTAGAGACTCAATGGTAGTAGAGACTCAATGAGTAGAGACTCAATGAGTGAGACTCAATGAGTGAGAGACTCAATGAGTAGAGACTCAATGAGTAGAGACTCAATGAGTGAGACTCAATGAGTAGAGACTGAATGGGTAGAGACTCAATGAGTAGAGACTGAATGAGTAGAGACTGAATGAGTAGAGACTGAATGAGTAGAGACTCAATGAGTAGAGACTCAATGAGTAGAGACTCAATGAGTAGAGACTGAATGAGTAGAGACTGAATGAGTAGAGACTCAATGAGTAGAGACTCAATGAGTAGAGACTCAATGAGTAGAGACTGAATGAGTAGAGACTCAATGAGTAGAGACTCAATGAGTAGAGACTCAATGAGTAGAGACTCAATGAGTAGAGACTCAATGAGTAGAGACTGAATGAGTCAAAGATTGCTGTTGGTGTTAAAATTAAATTTAACAAATGCCAAAATGTTCTAAAGGCCCCTGAGTCTCTACTCATTGAGTCTCTACTCATTGAGTCTCTACTCATTGAGTCTCTACTCATTGAGTCTCTACTCATTGAGTCTCTACTCATTGAGTCTCTACTCATTGAGTCTCTACTCATTGAGTCTCTCATTCTCATTGAGTCTCTACTCATTGAGTCTCTACTCGAGAGTCTCTACTCATTGAGTCTCTCTCGATTGAGTCTCTGCTCATTGAGTCTCTACTCATTGAGTCTCTACTCATTGAGTCTCTACTCATTGAGTCTCTACTCATTGAGTCTCTACTCATTGAGTCTCTACTCATTGAGTCTCTACTCATTCAGTCTCTACTCATTCAGTCTCTACTCATTCAGTCTCTACTCATTGAGTCTCTACTCATTCAGTCTCTACTCATTCAGTCTCTACTCATTCAGTCTCTACTCATTCAGTCTCTACTCATTCAGTCTCTACTCATTCAGTCTCTACTCATTCAGTCTCTACTCATTCAGTCTCTACTCATTCAGTCTCTACTCATTGAGTCTCTACTCATTCAGTCTCTACTCATTGAGTCTCTACTCATTGAGTCTCTACTCATTGAATTTCTACTCATTGAATCTTTACTCATTGAATCTTTACTTATTGAATCTTTACTCATTCAGTCTTTACTCATTCAGTCTTTACTCATTCCGAAATGAGTAGTTATAGGCCTATATATAAACTATTTTTTCCGTTTCTTGTCAATCGGAGATTAAGCATCAGAGATTCAACATGAATGTTATTTCTGCTGTCAAACCCCATGCTTGTCACCAGTGCGGCAAAAGCTTTGGACGGAGATATAACCTACGGAGGCATGCAGAACATGTACATAATGAAGAGAAATCTAAAATGGATGAAGTTGACGATGATTCTGAAATTAAAGCTATCCAATCTGACAATTCTGACATCGATAATTCTAAACCCGATGTTAAAAAGCGTAGATTTGAAGATTCGGAAATAGAAACTTGTGAAACTGAATCTACGCAGGATGAAGACGAAGATTTCGAGGAAGATGATTCAGAATCCGATACGGAGGTGGAATATGACGAATCATCGGAGAGGATGAGTCTAGTTCTGAACTGGAAGACAATACCACTTTTCGAGACTGGTTGGAAGGAGGCTAAAGTGGCTACTGAAGAGATGGTGAAAAATATGAAAAGTACGTCAACGGGGTATGAGTGAAGACCAAGCCAAGGAAAAAGCCAATAGGAAAACCCTTTGGGCAGTCAAGCGAATCTTTTCAACAAATACAAAGATTTTTGTCAAGTTACCTACATCTGAAAGATAATGGGACTCATCAGGATATTGCGGAAGATCTCGAAGAAAAAGTAAATAAAGGCATGGAAGTAATGAAAGCTCTGAACAGTAATGTAAACACCATAAATTTGACGGACTACTACTTCAAGCTAAATGAGGATGAAGAGAACGAGGATGAAGAGAACGAGGATGAAAGAACGAGGAAGAGTGATAATGAAAGACCAGATGTTTCAGAAAGACTACTGTAATTAAAAAACATCTATAATAGTGTTTTTGGTAGGAATAAAAAATCTATAAAATAACCACCTCTGTTAGTCTTACAGTAATCCTTTGGTTATTTTACACTATTACGTTACATCAAGGGCAGTGACAACTTAATTTCGAAGAAAATGAGTGCCTCTGCATGGGTTCTAAACTTCTGGGTGACTTTTCTGTTCATCTTTAAATAGACGGTGTATTGTGAACTACAGGCCTGACATTCTAAAGCGGGCCGTTGTTTCATGTGTTAGACAACCTGTATTATGAGCCCTAATATTCGACTTCATTAATAATAATAATAATTAATGTTTTCGGTTTATCAAATGTTTTCCAATTTAAAACCAATTTAAAAACCATCTGTAAAATATATTGATGTAAAAGATTGCTGTTGGTGTTAAGGGAGTAGTGTGCAGTATTTTGTGTGGAGGGAGTAAGTATTTTGTGTGCAGTTTGATAAAGGCCCCGAATTTGTTAGAATTTAAAATAACAATAATAACAATAATAATAATAATAATAATAATAATAATAATAATAATAATAATAATAATAATAATAATAATAA
This sequence comes from Zoroaster sp. YZ-2022, assembly GCA_029582265.1. Lineage (NCBI taxonomy): Eukaryota > Metazoa > Echinodermata > Asteroidea > Forcipulatida > Zoroasteridae > Zoroaster > Zoroaster sp. YZ-2022. The sequence goes on along the minus strand of CM055825.1, from coordinate 19,305,679 downwards.
TAATAATAATAATAATAATAATAATAATAATAATAATAATAATAATAATACTTAATGTTTTCAGTTTATCAAATGTTTTCCAATTTAAAACCAATATAAAAACCATCTGTAAATATATTGATGTCAAAGATTGCTGTTGGTGTTAAAATTAAATTTAACAAATCATACTTGAATAGCTTCATGTACAGTCGTTCTTTTGTCTGTCTTCGTACGTTGTTGTCCCTCCCCTTTCTACTTCCCTTAAGGAATATAAAATAATATAAAAAATAAAATAAAATAAAAAACATTACAAAAGGTATGAAAACACGCCGGGGTGGATTTTATACTTCTGTGAAACGAATGATTATAGCCCGAAAGGTTTGTAATGGCAATCCTCCTCATCCCTCCTCAGTGCAATGTTACGCGCGCGCCCAGACGTGTCTCACGCGCGCGCGCCCAGACGTGTCTCAGTGTGCAGTTTGTGTGGAGGGAGTAGTGTGCAGTATTTTGTGTGGAGGGAGTAAGTATTTTGTGTGCAGTTTGTGTGGAGGGAGTGGTGTGCAGTATTTTGGTGTGGAGCATCACACTACAAGGGTCCCTATATTGAGGTGGAGGTGGGAAATCCCACCTCAATTCCACCTCCACCTCTACCTCAATATAGGGACCCTTGTAGTGTGATGCTCCTCACATACTACTTATGGATTTTGGAGGTTTTGGGGGTAGTTAGGGTTTATTCCAACTGAAAACATATAACAACTTTTATTGGTCGTCAGGGGATGAAGGGATGTCAGTTCATGGTTATGATCATGGGTTCCTCCCACCACCCTCGCCCCTCCCCCATATCATAACAAACAATTGCCGCCATTTGTCGTCTGTAATGGCGCTTGAGCCCTGCCAGCAGACAGTAATAGTGACCTCCTTTTGTTCCCTCTATTGTTCTGACCGAGGACCTATTGTCCCTTCTTTTGTTCTCATTGTGTTTGGATTCGAAAGTTTTGAAGCAATCTCCATTGGTTTTGTATACAAAGCCCTTCTCAGGACCTCTGAAAACAATTCTCTGAATAAAATTTGAAACAAGTTCTGCAGTTCGCAGCCAGTCATAATCCCATATCTATAATAATGATGACACCCAAACGAACAAAGAAACAAAAAATTAATAAATCTTTAAACAAATCTTCCCCCTTTTTGCTTGTTTTTCACGAATTATTCGTTTTTTATGGCATGAAAAAATCTGGGGATACATTCCCCCACCCCCATGATAGGATGATATTTCTAATTATCATTTCATAATCCCCAAGTCATGAAGTCATGATATCTGGGTCAGATTTCTATGTTTACTCAACTGCATAAACTTCAATACATAGGCCGTCAATGGAAAGGTTCACACTAATAGCTGGACACGTATAGAGGGCAGCATTCACACACACTGAGCCTATGGGCAAATGTGACCGTCGGTTTCGAACTCACGTCTATCTTGTCTTCAGTCAAAATCCCAGCCGAAAAAAAACACGCACGCATGCGAGACGAGTGGCGAAGAGATTTTTAAATACCGCCACAGGAAATCGACGACTATTTTATGACATACGAGTTAATCACGGAAACAGTCGTTGGTAAAGTGCGCTAATCAGGCTGCTGTGTCTCACGCCCAAAACACAACCTTGTATCCCACGCCGAAACGCATGAAACACAATCACACAGCAGAGTACCTCCGAGAACGAATCAGACTCTGCAGCACTGCACCCGATTCATGGATACGACCGATTGCAAACGCTACACTTGGCTGTCTAATTTCGGTCAACTGAGGGCATCATTGCAACTGATTTAAAATAATAATTTTGATTGTTGCAATCGAAATCAGCTGTTGCGTTTTTGCAGGTCTTCAGATACAGTTTTCTCGAAGATGACAGCATTTCAGAGTGAATTATTTCACAGGAAGATTGGTACTAGCATCAACTTTATAAACAGTAAACTTTCAGATTGAAACTAAACAATTTTGTACAACGCGCCTACAACATCTGTGACAAGGACAGCCTCCCCAAGGAACTACAGCACATCCGAACTACCCTCAAACGCAACGGTTACAATCCCAACAAGATCAGCACAGCGAAGCCGGTTCCAAACTCCAAAAGCAAGGTAAGTGATCTAACCCTCTCTGCTTGTCTCCCCTATCTAGGTTCGATGTCTCACAAACTACAACGCATCCTCCGACAAGCAGGCATCGATGTGTTCCACTCAGCCCCCAGCAAACTCAAGGACTTCTACATACCCACAAGGACAAACCGGACCCAAACAACAGAGCGGGAGTCTACGGATCCCCTGTGAGTGCGGTAAGGTGTACATCGGCGAAACAAAACGCAACCTCCCCATCAGATTGAAGGAACACCGAGCACACGGCCGCAGAGGAGATTTCGAGAAGTCCGCCATCGTCAAGCACTCGCATCAAGGACCACCAAATCGACTGGCAGGCAGCCCAACTCATCACACCCATCGACGCATGGCACCCCAGACGCATCAGAGGCCATCGAGATCGTCAAACACGACACTGTGCCACAGGACATCGGTTTCTTCATCAGCGACATTTGGCGACCTATACTACAGACTGAAGGATCTTCTATATCCAAAGTCCATAACCCACCCCAGACTGAGGGATCCCCTATATCCTAAGTCAACCACCCTCCTTCCCCTGTGCTTGTTAACAACTGATTCAGTTCAGTGAGCACACTCTCTCCCCAACCCCTAGGATCCTAGTCTCATAGTCTCAGTTTCCCGCCTGCGCGCCTCAACGAACTAATCCTCCAGCATCCATTCATGGGATGATCCTCCAGCAGTCTACTTAAGCAGCAGCATTTTCCAGAGTCCGGCATTCTCCTGAGGACGATCAGAGCATACTGATCGAAACGTCGAGTTGTACCCCCAGTTCTTTTCAGAACTAATTACTACTCAATTGAGATTCCACATGGTGTCACCGCAATCAGTCTTACTTATCATCCTCACCATGCAAAGCTACAAGTTTTACCTAATTTTGTTTTTGATCCTTATCATTAAAATCAATCATTAATATCAATCCTATAGAATCCCTTTAACCCGTAACATTGAATGTTGTTCTCTTTCGGCTGCTCCCGTTAGGGGTCGCCACAGCGGATCATGATCCGCATATTTTGGCATAGGTTTTGGCATAGGTTTTACGCCGGATGCCCTTCCTGACGCAACCCTCCCATTTATCCGGGCTTGGGACCGGCACGAAGCATGCACTGGCCTGTACATCCCCAGTGGCTGGGTTCAATTCGGCTTTCGCAGCAATTATGGTAAAGTGTCTTGCTCAAGGACACAAGCACCATGGTCGCGGCAAGGCTTCGAACCCACACACTCTGACGACTGAGCCATCAGAACACAAATCCGATGCACTAAACCGCTCGACCATGGCACCCCACAACCCGTAGCATTGAATCCGCGGTTGAATTCGCGGCAAGTTTGATCTTCGTTTTATTTTGACAATTGCCAGAATTCCAGCATTTTATCAGAAGTTTGCGGGTACTCCTTCCAGGGAAAAAATGTGTTTTGTAACTAAACGGTAGAAATCTTCAAATGGAAAGAATAGAACCATGTGTTAATACTGAGGGCAGCCATTTTGAAACGTGAATGCATAATTTTGGTTTGCCTGTGAAGGGTCATACACTCTGGCGCTGTGACATTGAAGTCATGTTATTGATGAATTTATAAGTTGAAGGTACTAGTTGAGTACCGTCCAAACTTTATAAGTAATTCCCTTTGAGCAGAGATGAAGTATTTTTCAAATAATTTATCTGGAAGGGTTATTCAACAATGTTTATAGAAGTACAGTATTATGTAGCCAAGGCCTATATTTATGAGTGTGCATAGGCTATAGGAATATTTTGTTTACAGTTACATAACAATACAACATTACTGGTTTAGGTTCACACTTCGATTGTCGCACCACAATCCATACTAGCAGTACTTTAGAAGATAGAATAATTGGAATTTTGGTTATTGGAACCAGACCAAATTTCCCATATACAAAGTATATGGTAGCTAAGATAGAGAGGCCTCACAAATCGGGCAAACGTTGATACTCTAAAACTGCCGACGCGCGGCGCGGGTCTGAGGCGCGGGTCTGAGGCGCGGGTCTGAGGCGCGGGTCTGAGGCGACGCCAGCGAAGACCAGAAACTGAATATTTTTTTGGCCTAAAATATTAATGCTCAATAAGTTTTGTTTCCCTCGTTGATCAAAACTCTTTAAGGGGAGACTGGTATGATTGAAGTTTACAACAACATAAAAATCCTTTGTCCGGCTGACCGGTGAGCCCTTTGTTCTGTTCTTTTTGGATGCAGGTGTAGCCAGGAATTTCAAACAAGGGGGCCCAATCATTTACTCAAGAATCTTGACAAAGAGGGGCCATGTTCCCCTCCCCCTTTGACAATCATGCATGCAACGGCAGCGGACTGATTTTGAAAGTGAGGGGGGGAGGCAAATCCAAACCAGCAAGCGGAGTGAGCAATGCGAGCTCACAGCGTGGGGAAAATGTTGCATCCATTTTGGAAAAATCTTAACCAGTGAGCAAAGTTAGCTCACGGCGTGTGGTCCGGGCTAGACTTGAGATCCCCAACGTGCATCATTGATCGCATAAGTTCGGCTGAATATACAGACTTGAATTAATAGTAACGAACACATTATTCGTTTATTCAAGAACGTAGCCCGTCAACGTTTGAGTTGCCATAAGGATATAAAATTATGGCCAATGAGAGAGCCCAAAAACCTTTGTAGACGGTTCCATTATGAACGAGGTTGCAACTATTTATGACGAAATGCAAAATTATAATCATTTTCAATTAATCATACATGAACACCAAAATTGCGTCAGAATACTTCACCATTTTACAAATATACTGCAAAATCTCTTGATATGAATGTATGAATTGTAAAAGAAATTGATCATAATTAACATATACACAGCAGGCCTACCTAGCCTACAATCTGAATGGAAACTTCGAGAAGAGCTCCTTGACTGTGTTCACGTGTATGCACGATCATAGGAGCTCTTCTCGAATTTACCATCACGTATGCATGTTATCAATTCGTCGTGTGTACATGCAGTAGATTAATTAATTCGACCAATCAGATTGTTTCTCCGGTTTTCCGGAGAACTTGCCATAGGCCGTGTACAAAACGTGGAACCATATAATTCAAGTCATCAGATTTGGACGTACCCTCGTTCTCATGGTAATTCATTGCTGTCAATGGCAAGTATGTAATACGTTGGGATCGAGGTATTGCGGTAAAAATACACAGTGCACTCTATGAAACGGTGCGCATCCCCACAGACAAATACGGCCAAATCTACGACTTGATCTCAAGTCTAGGTCCGGACCAACTTAAGGGCCCAGAAAAGTTCGCACTCAGAAGGTTCTGTGTGAGTTATTTACGAGCTATTTCAGCTTATAAATAACTTTCCTAACCGCAGAAAAACCCGCCAAAACACGGGTGATAGGCTATATCTTTTATCTTAATCCCAAGTTGTTTTTGAAGTAACGAGCAGAAATTCTCCAAAATAAATATTGAATTGATCGTGTTATATGAGCATCCAGCTGCAGGCCAATATGTGGGAAAATCATTTTACTAAAATCATTTTACTTTGTGATTATTTGGGAATGGAATCAGGCCACACTAAAACGTTGGCTTGTCGTAACCCTCCCCAGACCCACCTCAACTCAACCTTAGTTTAAAAAAAATCAATCATTTGGGTTTTTGAGAATAATTTTGAGAATAATTTGAGAATAATTTCAAACCAATTTTCGAATAATGTAAGGAACATTTTGGAAACTTTTGAAGTTTTTGAAGTTTTTGAGATTTGTTTCATTTAGTTTTAGAGAATCATGAACTCCACTGGTTACAAACAAATATATTCACATGTACATAAAAAAATACTCACAGTTACATATAAAAATAATCACAGTTACATATTATAAAAATACTCACAGTTACATATAAAAAGGGGTTTAACGGGGGAGCGAAATCAGGATCTTTTTTAAAACGGGGTGGGGCAAGTTCCCCCATGTAGGTTTGGTTGCCTCGTTTTGAAAATAAAGTCAAATTTGTGACAACCCGAGTTCATAATAATATGATCACTCATCACGCCCGAGGCCTTAGTAACAAAAACCAACAGATTATCATGAGAGCATATTTTTAATTGTCATTATCGTTTTCATGGTCTGGTAAGCGATACACTCCATCAATGATGACACTCAATAACCCATTTGAAAGTCTATAATGCCACATGTACAATATGTAAGAAAATATGGCAATTTAGTTAACTTATTATGTGTTTTTTTTTTTTTTTTTTTTCAAATACACATCATCATGGGCAGATCTACAACAAACGATTTGGGGAGAGGCTGACCTCTGAGTGAGCACGAAGAGCTCATTCATGGCAAGGGGTCTGGGGCCTGCTTAAGGGTCTTGGAAATTGTTTGATTTTATGCAATCCCTAATATATGCAATATCAAACATTTTTAGGACCAAGTTGCAAATATTGTACGTAGCTCATGATGCAGTTGTGGAGCAACCTTTTTAATTTCTACAGTCAACAGACGACGATTTAGTTATTAATTAATTAATTAATTTGCAAATATTGTATGTAGCTATAGGGTGGGCAGTTTTGTCAAAAATGTCAAGGGGGCCACGGACATCCCACTGTTTTTTGAGGGTGGTTTTTGTCAAATGTTTCAGGGGCCATTGACCCCTTTTGGATACATTTGATTAAAGATGATTTGATGGTGTACATACTTAATAAAATACATAACAAGTGTTTGGTGCATACATGTACATCAGTACCTATACTGTATTGTATATTAAGCAAAATAATCATTATTTGAAAATATTATCTAACCATGAAGGAGAAAAGATACCAAACTGGATTTTCTTAAATACATAGATCGGATAAAATATTTTACGATGTAAAAGTTTCAGTTACATGGGTAGTGGCCCACCTGGACAACCATCCATGAGAAGGAGGTGGATTTTGTTTACATTTTTGCCCCTAGCCAAACCTCCAACGAAGGTATGCTTGGTCCATCCTTGTTTGGGGACAGACATTATTCATCTAGTTTATACGCATTAAAAATATAAAAGCAATCTGACCACTCGTGTGGTCAGCAGAAGGGTCCAAAATGGCAAAAAGTAACCTACGCCGGCTCATTTGTGGGTTTGAAGGACTCCTAACTTAAAATAGAGATATTATATACTACTTTTGACAGCAGATTGTCATTCAACCTGTGAAACATATTGCAGGAAATTATCTTCACTCAATTCTGAGATATTGGAGTTGGAGTTGGGAGCAAAAATACGGTAAAACCAAGCATAAGAAAAAAAAAAGAAAAAAAATACACAAACAAAAACTGGAGTATATTATGGCCCACGCAGATAATGGGCCGGACGTTATTGGCCTGTGGACACAATGGGCTGGACATAATGGGTAATAATGATATCACATAAAACGTACCGTAACCGCTACTTTCAGGGTATGCCCAACAATGTCCATGGTTTTAATGTTACCAAATAAAATAACTACCAGCATTATCCATAATTATTTTACCATAAATATGGTACCCAAGTATTTGTCTACGTTCTATAAACATTTAATCTGATTCGGTTGCCTCGTTTTGAAAATAAAGTCAAATTTGTAACACTATTGATATTTGCACGGACCCAAGTTCACATGATCACTTATCACGCCCGAGGCCTTATTAGTAACAAAATGAAACTTATCATGAGAGCATATGTTTCTTTGTCATTATCGTTTTCATGGTCTCGTAAGCGATACACTCAACAAATTATGACATTCAATAACCCATTCGAAAGTCTATAATGCCACATGTACCATATGCAAGAAATATGGCAATTTAGTTAATGAAATTTAGTTCAAAATGCGCACGTGAGAACAACCTGTCAATGAGTGAAGCGGATATAAGCATGGATGCTGTATGGATGATTTACTTCGGTGTACATAAAGAGAAACAAAACCTACAATGCATTTCTGATTACTAAGATTACATTACAGATCATGTGAGCCAGTTCTAGTTTAGTTTTTATATGTGTTTTTTGTATAGATTGACCTTCTGTCCAAACCAGCTATCGTGGCCGCCTTGAAATCTTAACAAAGAGGCCACACGCTGGTAGATAGTTGGCCAATGTGCAGTCACTAGTGTCAATCTGCACATGCGCTCTGGACACTTCTGATGCAATTCAACCCACTATTGACTTCAGTCTGGTTCTTTTGTGCACATGATAATGTGGAAGGGACTTTTATTCAGCAGTACAAGAGAAATCCTTATGAATTTCTTTAAAGTTTTAATTTTCAGCATGGGCACAACCCTCCAGCGAGTGCGAGCACGTTACCACAGGCGCCCGAGGCTGGAATAAAACAAATGATATGGAACAACTAGTGAAAGCACATAGTCTTAATTGTCATTCATTGTCATGATCGTGTAAACAATACATCCATTAGATTATGACATTCAATAACACATTTGAAAGTCTATAATGTCTTTAGCAAGAAATATGGCACTTTAGTTCATTAATTTCTGTTCAATATGTGCAATTTGGGAACATCCTGTCAATGAGCAAACACCTTTTTTGCTAAATGATTCTCAGAAAAAAATTGTAGAATGTTTTTATATATAAATGTTTAATTTGCATAATTTGTTGTCTTTGATAAAGATCCAGTTGGATTCTAAACGTAAGACCACTCACCACTAAGATTACATTACAGATCATGTGAGCCAATCTATAATGTTATCCCCTCTATTGACCAGTGTATGATATTTCAAATAAATTTGAAGCAAATGTTTTTTTCTCAGAAAACTTCAGAGGCCAGTTTTGAAACATGCATATTTTTGATTGTGATGAAGAACGCATAAAGACAATATTCTAATATAATTTAGGGCTTCCTTTCAGCAAATAAAAAAGCTAGGTACCCAGAAAGATAAAAGAGACCAAATATCTTCACATTATGAGCGATTATGTATCCCAGTAAAATGTAGCTAGGGGGAGGTTGTGGGGAAGGGGAGGGAAGCTAGGGAGTGGGCGAGGTGTGAAGGGGGCAGTCAGCCCCTGTGCCCGTTTTATTTAATAATAACAAAAACAGTTGAAAATAAAAAAAATTCCCACAGGGAAATATTTAACACATTTTTACCCTTTAAGATGTATCGCTTGTGTTTTGGCTATTTTAACCGCAATTTCAAAAAATGTTCTTTTTCATTGGAACATTGCTATTTTACTTGAGGAAGGGAAAACAAATGCTTTAAAATGACATCTTTCTCAAAATAACCCTGAGAAGCATGGTTTTACAGTAAGTACCATAATTATTAACCTAAATCAATATAATTTATGGTGGGTCCCGCTTTAATCCATTTTGGCAAAACTGGCATACATAATGTCCCACGAAGATAACGGGCCGGACATTATGGACCTGTGAACACAATGGGCCGGACATAATTGGCGATAATGATGTCACATAAAACGTAAACGCTACTTTCAGGGTATGCCCAACAATGTCCATGGTTTTAATGTTACCAAACTTAACAACTACCAGCATTATGCAGAATTATTTTATCATAAATATGGTGGCAAGTAATTGTCTACGTTCTGTAAACTATTAATCTGATTTGGTTGCCTCGTTTTGAAAAAAAAAGTCAAATTTGTAACACTATTGATATTTGCACGAACCCAAGTTCATAATATGATCACTCATCACACCCGAGGCCTTAGTAACAAAACAAAACTTAACATGAGAGCATATTTTTCTTTGTCATTATCGTTTTCATGGTCTCGTAAGCGATACACTCAACAAATTATGACATTCAATAACCCATTTGCAAGTCTATAATGCCACATGTACCATATGCAAGAAATATCGCAATTTAGTTAATGATATTTAGTTCCAAATGCGCACGTGCGAAACAATATGAAGCGGATATAAGCATGGATGCTGTATGGATGCTTTACTTCGGTGTACATAAAGAGAAACAAAACCTACAATGCATTTCTGATTAGTAAGATTACATTACAGATCATGTGAGCCAGTTCTAGTTTAGTTTTTATATGTTTTTTGTATAGATTGACCTTCTGTCCAAACCAGCTATCGTGACCGCCTTGAAATCTTGACAAAGAGGCCACATGGTGGTAGCTAGTTGCCCAATTTGTAGTCACTAGTGCCACTCTGCGCGTGCGCTCTGGGCACTTCTGATGTAATTCAACCCACTCTTCACTCCAGTCTGGTTCTTTTGTGCACATGATGGAAGGGACTTTTATTCAGCAGTACAAGAGAAATCCTTATGACTTTCTTTAAAGTTTGAATTTTCAGCAAGGGCACAGCCCTCCAGCGAGTGGGGGCACGTTACCACAGGCGCCCGAGGCTGGAATAAAACAAATTATATGGAACAACTAGTGAAAGCACATAGTCTTAATTGTCATTATTCATTGTCATGATCGTGTAAACAATACATCCATTAGATTATGACATTCACTAACACATTTTAAAGTCTGTTATGCCTTTAGCAGGAAATTATGGCACTTTAGTTAAGGAATTTCTGTTCAAAATGTGCAATTTGGGAACAACCTGTCAATGAGCAAACACGTTTTTGCTAAATGATTCTCAGAAAAACATTTATAGAATGTTTTTAATGTTTAATTTGCATAATTTGTTGTCTTTGATAAAGATCCTGTTGGATTCAAAACGTAAGACTACTAACCACTAAGATTACATTACAGATCATGTGAGCCAGTCTATAATGTTATCCCTGTATGGACCAGTGTATGATATTTCAACTAAATTTGAAGCAAATGTTTTTTCTCAGAAAACTTCAGTGGCCAGTTTTGAACCATGCATATTCTTGATTGTCATGAAGAACGCATAAAGACAATATTCTAATATAGTTCAGGGCTTTCTTTCAGCAAATAGCAAAGCTAGCTACCCAGAAAGATAAAAGAGACCAAAAATGTTCTTTTTCTTTGGAATGGAAAACAAATGCTTTAAAATGAAATCTTTCTCAAAATAATCCTGAGAATCATGGTTTTACAGTGAGTAATTATGCACCTAAATTAATATAATTTATGGTGGTTCCCGCTTTAATCCATTCTGGCTCTGTTTTATTGTAAACCAACCTTAAGATAAAAAAAAACTGGCGTATGTAATGGCCCACAGAGATAATGGGCCGAACATTATGGACATATGAACACAATGTTTTAATATTACCAAATTTAACAACTACCAGCATTATGCAGAATTATTTTATCATAAATATGGTGGCAAGTAATTGTCTACGTTCTGTAAACTATTGATCTGATTTGGTTGCCTCGTTTTGAAAAAAAAGTAAAATTTGTAACACTATTGATATTTGCACCAACCGAAGTTTATAATATGATCACTCATCACACCCGAGGCCTTAGTAACAAAACAAAACTTAACATGAGAGCATATTTTTCTTTGTCATTATCGTTTTCATGGTCTCATAAGCGATACACTCAACAAATTATGACATTCAATAACCCATTTGAAAGTCTATAATGCCACATGTACCATATGCAAGAAATATCGCAATTTAGTTTATGATATTTAGTTCCAAATGCGCACGTGCGAAACAATATGAAGCGGATATAAGCATGGATGCTGTGTGGATACTTTACTGCGGTGTACGATTGGGAGCAACAATTTGGTGTGTGTTCATAACACTGACAAATTTTCAAAACTTTAGGTGATTTGGCATGGAATGACCCACAGTAATAAAAATTGACAGATTTTTGGCAGATTCCTCATTATGATCATGACAAATGATAATCTCTATGCGTGTTTTCAGCGCCATCCAGTTATCCTCTTGTGAACGAAAACAACTTGGAAACAACATCAAAATTAGCGATGCCGGGAGGAAAGGATGGACCTTTCCCCTAAAGCCCCAACCACCCTTCCCTCTAGACTAAGCCTATGGGGATGAAACTCAGGATGTGGAAGACATATACGGGAAACAATATACATGTGTAACAGTTCCACCAATTACACATATCCTGTACAGTTAGCCTATTACAGTATAAATGCACAACATTCCATGTATCAACGTTGGTTGTTAATTGCATCATAACCATTATTATATCTAAGATAAGTAAAGATTGCTTGCGGTGACACCATGTGAAAATTCTCTTTTGAGTGTAGTAAATAGTTCTGAAAAAACCTGGTTGGTATCCACCCTCCCTCCCCAGTGCTTATTAATAACTGTCCCACACTCTCAGGATCTCAGTTTGACCAATTCCCGCCCATACGTCACAACGCACCAATCCTCCAGCATCCAGTGTCAGTGCAAATCACTGAGCAATCTATTTAAGCAGCAGCATCTTCCAGAGTCTGGCATTCTCCAGAAGACGATCACAGCATACTGATCGAAACGTTGAATTGTAACCACCAGTTCATTTCAGAACTATTTACTACTTAGGCCTAAAGGAGAATTTCTACAAGGTGTCACTGCAAACAGTCTTTACTTAATGTTGATTGTTCTGTTATAACCATTATTATATCAGTTTATCTCACGGACAACGAACTAGATCTGATGTACATGGGGGTGATTGTTTGAATCAGAATATCTACAGTTTCACGGTAAGTGGGCAATTATTATTATTATTATTATTGTTATTATTATTTAAATTAATGGATAATGGTCACAGCATTGTGGAAATAAAGTGTAGTTCATTTCTTTTTGTTCCTGTAATGTGCTTATACGCCATTGGCATCAGTTAGGCCTACATAATGATCAAGGCCGTCTTACATAAACGGCAACGGCTCAGTTACTGCAAATCCTGAATTACTCTACGTCTAAAAAAGTGCGTTCCATGTCTACAAATTACCGGTCGTCGCCTCAGACCCGCGTCGGCATTTTAATTATTTATTTATTTATTTATTTTGCGATGAAACGTATTTCCCTGTTGGCAGAAAAAGATGGTCGACCGAGACGTTTTTTGGCCTAATACATTTATACTGATAATGTAACAGTCGAGGCCGTAGCAATTTATACAGTAGGTGTGCCCAAAGCTGTAACAATTTGAATGTTATTCTTGAGAATGTGTTTTTTATAAATGATTTTGTAACAAAAACTTTCGATAAGAGCTTCAGAATGGTTAAGAATTTCAAAAAAATTTAAACCATGTCATTCAAAGTTCCCTACGGCATTTAATACTTCCTATGAATATGTGTCTTGAAAGATTTTGGCAAATTTAAACAGTATATGCATGCTGTATGCATATACGATGTAATAATTAAATAAGTATCTAAAAGATCATAATATGAATGTGTTAAGACATCGTACTTATAGATGTGTATAGACTTGTCTGGTCATTATAAAAATTATAGTAGAATTTAGATCTTTATATATTTTGGATTTTGATTGGATTTTTCCTTAAATCAAAATATATTCGATTTGCCATTGGTTCCAACATCAGACAACACACAAGAGTATTTCAATGAGTAGCAATTGTTGAATACTGAGATGTTTAATACGATCAACATCTATGACGATTGCAATAATTTACCGAAATGCAAGATATCAAAATACCAAAATCTTCACTGGTCAGTGTTTTCATTCAGTTTGAATGCACATAATGACGTGTTATCACCTGTGATGATATTTTTACTTACTCGTTAAACTGAAAATGAAGGTACAACATAATTATAGTTTCATTTTGTATTCATTTCAGATAGTAGTTCATCTCTTAACCATCTGTGACATCAGCGGGAAAGGTGGAACGAGAAACCATGGGCTACTTGGGTTTCATCATTGTAGCTCTTATGACACAGGGATTCTGTGTCATCATGGTACAATCAGGTAAGTTATGACAATCAGGTAAGTTATGAGTAAACAATCACTTCGCTAAATCGCTCAACCGTATAAATACGTTTACCTGTTTCTTAATGTTTCATGGTAGAAAGTAATGTTTAATGTACACATAACCTATTCGTTTTGCCCAAAACTTTTAGGATAAAATACATGGGGACTCAGTAGAAATTAACAGTAGATTTGGACATTTATACATTATCCATCACATAGTCCAGATTTCTGGCCTCACAACATTCGGTCATGTTGTTGTGTTTGAAAAACCAGATTTGATCAAATTTCTTCAAGAATAAGGAAACAGGTGAAGCTTAAATTTTGAGTCCAATATTCTCATTGTCGATTTCTCACCACCGGTTCTTCTCAAAACCAATAATAATTACAATTATTCTCCTAAGAGATTGTTTACATGGTGTTACCGCAAACCTTACTTCTACAAACTTTACTTCTTTTCTCAGTAATGCACTGACAAAGTGAGCTGAACATTTCATATTACTTGATTTTCATTAAGTTGAATGCACGGATCGACCTTTGGACCAATGGTATAATTATTTAGGCTGAAATTGTACAAGGTTGTTCAATCTTCTCTGTCATGTAGTCCATACATGCATATTTTTCTCTTTCTCTAAAATGAAAATACTTCAGACGGGAAATTACTCGCAGCTAGTGATTGCTTTTAAAGACTCTATACATTATTGGTATTCCAAAAAAACTGATTACAGTTTTTACATGAAACTCACTTGGTGTAAAGTCTGATGGTATCAGATATCCCTTATATAAAAATTATGTCTGAGGTACTCTCAGTTTAGTACAATTGTCAAATTATTTTGCAAATAAATTGTTGTCATCCGTAAGGAATGAAGATGACAAATCTTAATGCATGTTCACCGTTTTCTTGTTAAAGACACAATCAGTGGCGTAGCCACGGGGGACCTGGGGGCACGTGCCCCCCACAAATTTCCAGTGCCCCCCCCCAGGTGCCCCCCACGAAAAATTATCATAGTGCCCTAAAAAAAATAAATAAAAAAAAAAGGGAAAAACCAATACCCCCTGGGCCCCCTACTGAAAAACAATGCCCCCCCCCCCTGTGCCCCTGCCCCCACTGAAAAAGACCTAGCTACGCCGCTGGACACAATGGCATTAGCAGAAACCTTCCAAGGAAGGGGTTTATACATACCGGTATCTCTTGATTCTAAAGTAGGCCTATGCATGTATTTTCATGAATTTAAAGAAGTGCATACTGGCTTTAAGTTTGAATGCAGATATTCAACATTTTAAATGATCAATTATAGGAAGTTCTTCAGGAGGATATGAAGATCAGCGGTGTCCTGATGGCTGCGATTGTTATCTTTCGTATGGTTATAAACGTGTCAATTGCATGAATGGTTGGAACCAGTCCACTATTGATGGTATCATGGACACCACGGAATACCTGTAAGTACAGGGGTCTAACTGAGCGGGGATTAAAATTACACAAATTAAACAAACTTTTTGATTTGATTTTTGCTCGTACACCGACGTATGTATGATCTGTGGGGAAAAAAACCCTCCACAGCCGACGAGAATCGAACCCACGACTTCATACGTATCCGGATCGACTCTCGCCCAAGAAGCCTGTGTAGTTTTTTCAGACACTTGGAAAGCTTTGAGTCTCACCATAGATAAATGCTCTTTGGTCTCACTGAGTATGTTTCATGCATACGTCGGTGAAACGGCACAATCAAATCAATCATTGTTTATAAATAGGTACAAGAAGTAACATCAATTAGTGTCAATTAAAAAAGAACAAGATGAAGATGAGGAAATTTCTATTGTTTGTTTTAAACTTATTTACAAATTGTCACACTCTATCGCACTTATTCATTGAAGATCTATAAGACAACTAACTGATACGTATGTTTTATATTTCAATGCACGCAACTGTCGTGTGTCGAGATTCATATGTAAAATAAATTTTCAAAAATAAGTGAACTTCCGGCAGGAAAATTGTTCAAATTGTTTGATACCATGGCAATGTTTCATAAAGTATGATTTCAGAAAAATCTGGGACTTTTTCGTAGTTTTTGACTGATTACTAATGTTTCACCAAGAATGCTTTCAGGAAAATCTAAGAACATTGGTGAAAATAACCATATTAATGGGCTTTCTAATAGTGATCTTTGTTTTACTTTGTTTTCCCATCGTAGATATATGGAAAACAACAAGATTGGTGAAATTGCTTCAGGAATGTTTGATGCTCTACAAAATCTCAAAATCTTGTAAGTACTTATGTCATGGATTTCAGTCACTCGGCGTCGAGTCACAGATTTATTTTTTTTACTGAATTTACATCTCACTGCAAACAAAATAAATGTGCATAGTAGGCCTACTTCATGTTTGCCGATCGAGACATATGTATACATTTTTAAATATTTTTTCTGCGTACAACACAACGTAATCATCAACATTTGTACAGATCATCTGTTTAATGTATATCTGATTTGAATCAAAAATCATATTTATATAACTGGTAATACGTGTTAAGAATGTTGTCCTCTTTCGGCTGCTCCCGTTAGAGGTCGCCACAGCGGATCATGATCCGCATATTTGATTTGGCATAGGTTTTACGCCGGATGCCCTTCCTGACGCAACCCTCCCATTTATCCGGGCTTGGGACCGGCACTAAGAATGCATTGGCTTGTACATCCCCAGTGGCTGGATTCAATTCGGCCCTCGCAGCAATTATGGTAAAGTGTCTTGCTCAAGGACACAAGCACCATGGTCGTGGCAAGGATTCGAACCCACACACTCTGACGACTCAGCCATCAGAACACAAATCCGATGCACTAAACCGCTCGACCATGGCACCCCACTAATACCAGTGGTGTAGCTGGCTATGTTCGCCGGTGGGGGGGGGGGGCGAATCGGATCCCAGGGGGCCCAACAAAAAAATGACTGTACAGATTTTTAGGGCCCCCTCTTTACCTGGGGCCGTGGGCAACTACCCTTTTGCCCTTATGTAAAAGCGGCCCTGTATACAGGGCCGGATTTATAATGGGCAAGGGCATTGCCCGGGCCCCCCTGCCAGAGGGCCCCCAGACTAAGGACTTCCTTTATAAACAAATGTAATAATTATAAAATTAGTTTTATATTTTTTTCGAAGAAATGCGGTTTATCATTCATTTTAGTTCATTTTTTATTTCTCATGTAATTTAATTTCTATGTCTAGGGGCCCCCGAACCTGAAGTGCCCCGGGCCCCTCAAGGTCTAAATCCGGCCCTGCCTGTATAGTCCTGCCTGCTGGTGGGCCCGTCAGTCAGTCCCATAAGCATGTGAAAAAAATTCGCATGTGTTAGGGGGGGCCCAGTTATTCTGGAACTGGAGCCAGGGGGGCGGCCGCCCCCCCTGCCCCCCGCTAGCTACGCCACTGACTAATAGGCCTACGTGTTAAGAATATTTTGAGAAAAAAATAAAAAAGAAAGAGAAACAATTTTCCCTATAACACTTGTCAGTGGAGGGTAGCATTTCACCGAACCGTTTTTATATCGATGCACTCAAGTGATATCTATCGAGATTCATTTTTTTTAAATTTACATTTCTAAAATATTTGAACCTCATGTCGGGTAATTGTTGTTATTACTTTTAATACAATGTCTTTAACCCTACTTCGTTTTCACATCTTAGATGTCTGGACAACAACAGTATTAGTATACTTTCACCCAGAACATTTTGATGGTCTACAAAAGCGTACTTACTTGTCATTAATTTACATCAAGCAGGAATCTGTCATACATAAATATTATCTTAATTTACGCCTGAAGACAAAACAACAAACGTGTTTCGTGCCAATCGACTTATTTGTATGCATTTTCACATTTTCATCTTTAACGAAATAAAATTACGAGATACATTTATCACGGATTAAATGTTTAATGTAAATTTCAAAAATAAACTACGGCTGGTTCCTGCTTGATTGCAATTTATGACAAATAAATGAGCTTTTGTAGACCATCAGTGTTCTGGATGCATTTTTAATAATATTGTAGTTATCAATCATTGTTTATAAACAGACGCAAGAATTTTATCGATTAATGTTAATTTAAAAAAAAAGAATATGAAAATGAGGAAATTTGTATTATTTGTTTAAAACTTATTTACAAATTGTCACACTCTATCGCACTTATACATTGAAGATCTATAAGACAACTAACTGATATATGTATGTTTTATATTTCAATAATAATAATAATAATAATAATGTGTGGACTTATATAGCGCACGTATCCACCAACTAAGTGGTGCTCAAGGCGCATTCTTTTACGTGCACAACACACGGGACCTACGGCTTTTACGTCCCATCCGAAGGACGAAGCAATTATGGTTAAGTACCTTGCTCAAGGACACATCGAGATTCATTTGTAAATTAAATTTTCAAAAATAAGTGAACCTCCGGTAGGAAAATTGTTCAAATTGTTTGATACCATGGCAATGTTTCATAAAGTATGATTTCAGGAACATCTGGGACTTTTTCGTAGTTTTTGACTGATTACTATAATGTTTCACCAAGTATGCTTTCAGGAAAATCTAAGAACATTGGTGAAAATAACCATATTAATGGGCTTTAGTAATCTTTGTTTTGCTTTGTTTTCCATCTTAGATCGCTGACAAACAACACAATCAGTGAAATTGCTTCAGGAACATTTGATGGTCTACAAAATCTCGAACATTTGTAAGTATTCATGTTATGAATTTCAATCACGCAGCATCAGGTAAGATTTTTTTTTACTGAATTTATATCTCACTGCAAACAAAATAAATGTGCATAGTAGGCCTACTTCATGTTTGCCGATCGACACATATGTATACATTTTAAAATATTTTTTCTGCGTACGACACAACGTAATCATCAACATTTGTACAGATCATCTGTTTTTAATGTATATCTGATTTTAATCAAAATCATATTTATATAACTGGTAATACGTGTTAAGAATATTTGGAGAAAAAAATCAAAAAGAAAGAGAAACAATTTCTTCCTATAACACTTGTCAGTGGAGGGTAGCATTCCACCAAACCGTTTTTATATCGATGCACTCAAGTGATATCTGTCGAGATTCATTATTTTTTATTTTACATTTCTAAAATATGTGAACCTCATGTCGGGTAATTGTTGTTTTTACTTTTAATACAATGTCTTTAACCCTACTTCGTTTTCACATCTTAGCTGTCTGGACAACAACAGTATTAGTATACTTTCACCCAGAACATTTTGATGGTCTACAAAAGTGTACTTACTTGTCATTAATTTACATCAAACAGGAACCTGCCATACATAAATATTATCTTAATTTACGCCTGACGACAAAACAAAATTAGACGGAGCACGAAGTTCTTGTTTCGTGCTGATCGACTTATTTGTATGCATTTACACTTTTTCATCTTTAACGAAATAAAATTACGAGATACATTTTTCACGGATTAAATGTTTAATGTAAATTTCAAAAATAAACTACGGCTGGTTCCTGCTTGATTGCAATTTATGACAAGTAAATGAGCTTTTGTAGACCATCAGTGTTCTGGATGCATTTTTAATGATATTGTAGTTATCGTTCATTGTTTATAAACAGACGCAAGAATTTTATCGATTAATGTTAATTAAAAAAAGAAGATGAAAATGAGGAAATTTGTATTGTTTGTTTTAAAGTTATTTACAAATTCTACGCACTTATACATTGAAGATCTATAAGACAACTAACTGATATATGTATGTTTTATATTTCAATGCACTCAACTGTCGCATCGAGATTCATTTGTAAATTAAATTTTCAAAAATAAGTGAACCTCCGGCAGGAAATTTGTTCAACTTGTTTGATACCAGGCCAATGTTTCATAAAGTATGATTTCAGGTAAATCTGGGACTTTTTCGTAGTTTTTGACTGATTACTAATGTTTCCTGCGTGATTGCAATTTATGACAAGTATAAATGATCTTTTGTAGACCATCAATGTTATGGATGCAATTTTAATGATATTTTAGTTATCCAGGCATCTAAGCTTAGACAAATGAAGTGGGGTTAAACATTATCGTGTTAAAGTACAATGTATATATAAATCGGTTAAATATCCAACAATATTCAACTTTAGCAAACTGTAATTTAAGTATTTTTGCACTCAAGTGTTGTCATCGTGATTTACTTTTACTTTTTAAAATTTCTTAAATAAGTGAACCTCAAGCTGGAAAGTTGTTTTTTATTTCGGTTCACTCAACTGTTGCCTATTGAGATTCATTTCCAAATAAAATTTTCAAAAATGAGTGAACCTCCGCCAGAAATTTGTTCAACTTGTTTGATACCGTGACAGCATTTCACCAAGTATGCTTTCAGTAAAATCCAAGAACATTGGTGAAAATAACCACATTAACAGACTTAATGATCTTTATTTTAACCCTACTTTGTTTCCCATCTTAGATGGCTGAACAACAACAAAATCAGTGTAATTGCTCCAGGAACATTTGATGCTCTACAAAATGTCAAACGCTTGTAAGTATACATGTCATGAATTTCAATTAGGCACCATCAAGCAATCAATTTCTCTTGACTGAAGAAGTGGCGTAACTACTCTGGGTGGTGGCTGGGGACACTGGGGAGCGCTTTCCCCCAGCCGATGTTTGTGCCCCATTCAAAAAATAGGTCCCCATTTGAGGCTGCAGGATACAAAATGTTCAAGTATTACGCATCACTGAACACACGCATTAAATTGTAGTTTCAACGCTTATGCACAAATAAAACGAAAACATAAGAAGCAAAGCTCATCGATCGTCGAGAGTTCCACATGAACATGGTAGGTTGTCATAATGTGATCGTCATAAGTACAGTGGGCTGTTATTGCAGCACTGTACACAGATCATACCACGGAGGGAGAGTACTACAACTCTCTAGGGACTCTATGCGAGCACCAGCCTTACCCGGATGAGTGGTCATAATATCACATAATTTCAAGATAATTTCCCCTAAAAACAAATTAGAAAACCCAGGCCTGATTTTCGACCAGAAAATATTTTGATTGATGTCACAGAACAACAACTGCTCGACTGCTGCTCGCCCCTCCCCCTTTGGCTTCGTGCCTGGTTTGTTCTTTATTAGACTGTTCATACGAGTGGATATTGTATTGGACCCTAGTTACACGCTGGACTGAAGTAAGTCTCAGTACAAACAAATTATAAAGTTGAAGTGCGGTCATGTAGATTATGTTTACTGATCGAAATGTGTCCGCATTTTCATTATTTTCTACGTACGACACATTGTCTGCAAAGTTTCACAAAGTATGCTTCGGGAAAAACTCATAATATTGTTGAATATATAGCGATTTATGTATGCTTTAACACGATGATGTTTAACCCTACTTCATTTGTCTAATCTTAGATAGCTGTACAACTACAATATCATTAAAATTGAATCCAGAACATTGATGATCTACAAAAGCTCACTTACTTGTTATAAATTGCAATCTAGCAGAAACCATGATCACAATTTATTTTACAAGGGAGGAATTTTCTCTATTTTACATTGGGCGAGTATATACAAAGTTCGTGTTTTCAGATTGAATTATTTGTATGCAGTTGCACTATTTTATTTCGCTATTTTTGGAACAGAGTAATAAGCTAAGCATTTTAAGAATAGTTTTTATTTTGTTTTTGTTTTTGCTGTTTTATTTTCTGCACTCAGATATTAAATACAAACAATTTAATTAAAACATATCATTTGGTTATTACATAAATTAAAATAAATTACAATTATTTAAAAGGCATTTAAAAGAATATTCCACTTGAGTTCAAATTTGTACACGTTTTGTTGTTCTTTAATTAAGTTGATAAAAAAACGAAAAATATGGTATTGTGTCTCTGAATCTACGCTTGTAACTTGCTTTTTTAAAATAATAAAAAACACAAGTTAAAAAGAAGATCTGGAGTTCTTACCTCAAAACCAAAAAAAATTGATATGTATTTAAATTATTAACTTCAGTGCCTGAAAGCCTTTCCCACCAGATTTCAAATTGAAGCGATATGTTCTTAGCAAAATCACTTTCACGAAAAGTATGCTTGGGAGTCTCAGGATAATTTTTTACAAAAAGGTACAAAGCCAACTGTTTGTCATCAATACATTAGTATTAATTTTATATTGACAATTTTTCATTTTCACCTGCTTAATTGCTAATCTTTAAAGGCAATAAATGAATCCAGTGGCAGTCTATTCCCTCGATATCAAATTCAATATGGAGCTTGTTTTGAGATGTGGGTAACCGAGTAATCCTATCTACAAATGTCTGATAAATTATTTTGGTACTTAACTTATTGATATGCAAATATCCACACTCTTGCAGCTATCTTAAAACCATTGTCAATACAATCCTCTCTGTGAAAACATTGCTTAATTGTTTTTCCCAAGACATAGGAATAGCTGAAAAAGACCTCTCCACAACAAAAAATATTTATGGCTGATTCCTTCCAACAAAGTGAAAGGAAAAGGTAAAACTTGTGGCTTTGCAAAGTGAAAGGAATAATGTTACCATTAGTGTAAAAGAGATCACTGACCAATTTGATACCCTTTTTAAATACAAAAAGAGGTATATCGTTAATACAAATATGGCAGTTATTCCAAATACACTGAGACCCTGATCTGGTTGAATCAGCTCAAAATACAACTTTAAAACTTCCTTATAAATAAACGAATATTTGTCCAGCTCTTCATCTGATAAATATTAGATTGGAAAATCAAGTCACCACCATAAGGAATTATGAAAGTATTGAAAAGATAAAACCATGCAGTATCCTTAATATTATTTATATACTTTTGAATACACTTAATTTGTAATGCTTTAAACATACTCTTAATATCAATCATTTTAAGGCCACCGGATTCAATATTACCAATCAAAGTGTTTATTTTAATCATACCTTTAACATCATTCCAAAGAAAATCAAATAAAATCTTCTCAATATGTTGATTTGGGTCGATGTGGAAGTAACCGAAGCCAGATAAATAAATTGTGATAATGTGAAAGTTTTAATTAAAATAATTTCACCTGACAAAGTAAAGTATCTCAATTTCCAGATTTTAAGAATAGTTTTTAAATACAACAAATTAGCCTGGTGATCCCATGATGATTTGGTGATCCACTCACTAGAGTCTCATTTTAGCATCCACTATCAATACCCAGCGGCCACGGGATCAGTACTGCTGACTCAGCTAAAAACTATTTCAAGTTCTGGCCAAAGGAGTGTAGCAAATTATCATCAGTGATCATCAAACGTTAATTTATTATAACTACGGTGTGCACTTTTTCAGAACTTTATACCGGTATTACAAAATAAAATGCGTATTCCGTGCGGGCTGTGAATTTTGTTTTCAAAGAATGTGCTGTTTTGAGCAAAAAAGAAGAACAATCGCACAAGTTTTCAGTATCCACAATGGTTTAAAAAGTACTTTTATAATATGCCTATTCGGCACTGACAAACGTTTAAAACTACCTCACAAACATTAACCCTCAGGAATGATAATAATATTTTTGGAGCTATGTATGCTGTGATTGGCAGGCGATCAGCAAGTTGAACATATAAACACGGTGACGCATAATTTGTTTTACGTCAGGAAAGGTTTCGAACGCAATACTCACTGTGTTCGGGTTAGGCTGTACGACCACTTACATATCAATGTTGCGCATGGTCATAATCTGAACACTGTTCCGCTCAACCGCATTTTCAGTATTTTTTGATGCACTCAAAGTGTTGTCTATCATGATTAACTTGTACTTCTTGTATCATGATTAACTTGCCCCCCCCCCTCCATAGTTACGTCATTGGTGTCTCGTGCCAATCGACATAGTTGTATGCATTTTCACTTATTCATCTTCAACGAAATAAAATTACGAAACACACAATTCACGGATTAAATGTTTAAAGCAAATTTCAAAAATAAATTATGGCAGGTTCCTGCTTGATTGCAATTTATGACAAGTAAGTGAGCTTTTGTAGACTAGACCATCAGTGTTCTGGATTCAGTTTGAATAATATTGTAGTTATCCAGCCATCTACGATTTGACAAATGAAGTATGGTTAAACAACATTGTGTTAAAGTACCAGGGTATATATAAACCGGTTAAATATCCAATAACATTCAACTTTAACAAACTGTAATTTGAGTATTTTGATGCACTCAAGTGTTGTCATCGTGATTCACTTTTACTTTTTAAGTGAACCTCAGGCTGGAAAAAGTTCAACTTGTTTGATACCTTAACAACATTTCACCAAGTACCGGTATGCTTTCAGTAAAATCTAAGAACATTTGTGAAAATAGCCATGCATATTAACAGACTTTAATGATCTTTGTTTTAACCCTACTTTGTTTTCCAATCTTAGACTGCTGGACTACAACGAAATCAGTGAAATTGCTTCAGGAACATTTGATCGTCTACAAAATCTCCAAGCCTTGTAAGTATTCATTTCATGGACTTCATTCACTCCGCGTCAAGTCACCGATTTCTCTTGACTAAATTTAAGTCTTACTGCAAACAAAATAAATGTGCCTAGTTCATATTTGCCGATCGACTCTTATGTACAAACATTTGATGGTCTACAAAATGTCAAATACTTGGAAGTATACAAGTCATTTGTTTGATGTATACTATATTGAAGCAGAAAAAGTAATCAGTAACGAATTACATTGGCTTGAAAATTTGAATCCTACTCTGTTTTCCTAAGATTGCTGAAAAGTAAAGTAAAGTTGCACCAGGCACCTCCGGCAGAAAATTGTTCAACTTGTTTGATACCATGACAACATTTCATATTTAAAGTATGTTTTCAGGAAAATCTGACAACATTGATGGATATATTAATTTTTATATAGGTCTAATGAGCTGCAGGCGGAAATAATAGTCATAGCTTTTTACTGGTCACTAACATTTCACTAAGTATGCTTTCAGTAAAATATACATTGTTGAAAATAGCCATATTAACGGGCTTTAGTGATCTTTGTTTTACCCAACTTTGTTTTTCTATCTAAGATGGCTGTACAACAACAAAATCGTTGTAATTGCTCCAGGAACATTTGATGGTCTACAACATCTCGAATACTTCATGTCATGAATTATGTCATGTCAAAAGTATTCATGTCATGAATTTCAAAGACGCATACAGCCACTGATTTCTCTTGACTGAAGTTACGTCTTACTACGAACAACTAATTTAAAAGTTCATGTTTGCCGATCGAAATATGTCTGCATTTTCACTATTTTCTACTTACTTTGGTTCAGGAGATATGGTTTTTCATAATATATAATCAGAACTACATATAATGGGCAAAGCTGAACATATAGTTTAATCAAAATTCTTGCGTTGGGTGATAAACAATTGATTTAATTTTGCCCTACACCGACGTGTGCTATACACTGCATACTCAGTGCTTTCTGAGTGTCTGTGAAAAACCTTCACAGGCGACTCGGGCGGGATTCGAACCAGTGACCTCCTACTTACTAGTAGATTGGCTGGATAGAATCCTATATAGCACCGAGTTCCGTTAAGATCAATATATATATATAGAGAGAGCAATAAATAATTGGCATAAGTGGCTTGGAGCCGTCCTTTGGACTTAGTCTAATTTTCTCCTACCTTTCCTCGGAGTCCACCCTACACGCCGAACACGGTTCGTGGGTGTAGCACGGCCAAACAGTCACCGTGACTGACTCGCTCCGTCATAGGCCTTGGTCCGTGTGCCGTGCTCCCATGCTCAACCGCTGCTCCCCTCATGAAATAGCTTAGCATCCCCAGTAAGCATGACCCCTAGAACACGCCCTCCTTTCTGAGTTGTCACTCACTTTACTTTCGTCAAATACCTTTCCTTATGTGGAACAAGGACCTGTTGTATACCATGATTTTGCACACGTTTCTACCCCTAAACGTGGAAGGCAAGCTTCTCATTGGCTAAGACGCTAAACTAGGCTAATGTTTTATTCATTCCTAGGCCCCAGATTCGAGACCGACCAGCCATCCGTCTCTCGGTGTAGCAGTGCCCGTACCGTATACCGAGTGACAAGCCGCATGAACGAATGATGGTCCTGGCTGTATCCGATCCCTTTGTAGTTGGTATTACTCGTACACACCATTCGGAACTCGTTTTATGTCTAACTATTAAGTCTAATTGTTGAACTACGCTACCACTCTTTTTATATGTCATTAGTGCCTTTTATTGTTGTTGAATGCAGAGAAGATAATAAACCAACCCCAACTGATATTGTCACAACAAAGTTTGTGTCCGCCCTATTATTTTGTTGACCCACACTACTGTATACTGTACCGGTATGCTATGTCTGGTCGCCAGTTTTGTAAATTTTATTTTGCTGGTAAATATATGGTTTTGTACATAACAATTTGGCTTTGTTATTATTAGAGGGCTATAGGACAACGAACGGATTTTTCATTTTTTTTTTATTTCGATGACGGAAACATTTCTCTTAATTTTTTACCGATCACTAATATTTTACCAAGCATGTTTTCAGGAAAATATTACAACATATATATTTTGTAAAAAATAACCATGATGTTAACGGATTTTAACACTACGTTGTTTACCTATCTTAGAACGCTTACCAACAACAACATCAGTGAAATTGCTCCAGGAACATTTGATCGTCTACAAAATCTCGCATTGTTGTAAGTATTCATGTCATGTATTTCAATTACGCAGCATTGAGCCATTGATTTCTCTTGATTGAAGTTACGTCTCATTGCAAACAAAGTTCATGTTTGCCGATCGATCAATACGGTATGTCTGCATTTTCACTATTTTCTATATACCGGTATACGACGGAACGTAATCATCAATATTTGTACAGATTATCTGTTTAATATATATCTGATTTTAACCAAAAATCACACTTATATAAATGGTAATATCAAATGAGAACATTTCGAAAAAATTGCCCCATATCATAACACTTCAGTGTAAATGGAGGGTAGTATTCCACCTAACCGTGTTTGATAACGATGCACTCAAGTGTTGTCTATTGAGACTCAATCATTATTTTAAATTTCTAAAACATGTGTTGTCTATTGAGACTCATTCATTGTTTTAAATTTCTAAAACATGTGTTTGTAACCCTACTTCGTTTTCCCATTATAGATGTCCGGACAACAACAATATTAGTATACTTTCACCAAGAACATTTGATGGTCTACAAATGCGTGCTATACTTGTCATTAATTTCAATCAAGCAGGGGCCTAGCCTAAAGATTTGACGTCACGCTTCGAGGCTCGTGAATTACACCTCTCAGTTTGGGGAGATTCAACTTTGACCTTGGTTGGTAGCTAGCTCACAAGTCTCGAAGCGTGACGTCAGATCTTTGGTACAACATATCCAATGAAATTACTTGAATGGTACGGCCGGAGCCTCTCTATTCTTGAGGACAAAGACAATGGACGAGTCTAGAACCTGTCATACATAAATGTTAACTTAATTTACGCCTGATAACAAAATTAGAGGAGTATACAAAGTTCGTGTTTCATGTCGATTAAAATATTTGTATGCATTTTCACTTTTCACTTTAACGAAACAAAGTACCGGTAATGAGCTACATTTTTACGGATCAGTTGTTTTAATGCATATCTTCAATAATAAAGTTAAACATACTCGTAACAGAAATTGTCTGTAATTATTTTGTTTGTTTTAAACTGATTTACAAATCGATGTAGGATTAGAGGCTTTGCATGGTGGAGATAGATGTTATCGAGTTCTTTCCATTACACTGATCAGACTAGTCAAAACGTTGAGAACAAACTTCCCAGAGCCAGCACTTTTTCCAAAAAGAGATCATTACATGGTGTACAAAAAAGAACTCAATAACAGATTTACATTGTAATTGTCACACTATATCACACTTAATATTCATTGAAGGGCTACAGGACAACGAACTGATACTTTTATGTTTAATATTCCGATGCACTCAACTGTTGTCTATCGAGATTCATTTGTAAATTAAACTGTCAAAAATAAGTGAACTTCCGGCAGGAAAATTGTTCAACTTGTTTGATACCATGACAACGCTTTGTAAAGTATGATTTCAGGGAGATCTGAGAACATTGATGGATATATACCGATGTAGGTCTATATCTGCTTTAACGCGATGTTTTTAACTCTACTTCGTGATTTTATTTTCTATACAGGCCTAATGAGCTGCAGGCGGAAACATTTTTAATAGTTTTTGACCGATCACTAATATTTCACCAAGTATGCTTTCAGGAAGAATTTTGGTGAAAATAACCATGTTATTTAGTGATCTTTGTTTCAACCCTACTTTGTTTTCCCATATTAGATTGCTGGATAGCAACAACATCATTGAAATTGCTCCAAAAATATTTGATGGTCTACAAAATTTTATACAAATGAGAGTAGTGCACCCCCAACGCTGTCACACGGGAAATAATTTTATGTAAATTGACAGATTTTGTTTCAGTCAATATCCCCGCAAGGTGTCATAAACGACGATCAGAGATTATTTTTTATTCCAAAAACATTTCAAACAACGTGATCATCAACGCTTTCTGCTTCTTGGATCTTGTAAACTAGGAAACCTTGTAAGATATTTCAAATAACACACTTATTTTTCAAAGGGTCGAGCATCAAAGAAGTTTGTGGTCAAAAGGTAGAATCATGTTTCATCATACTGTACCTGTATATTCTTTCAATATAACCTTGAAGGGACAACGTGGTCACGATCAACATGGCATGGAATCGGAGCGCTAGTTTTAGATTAACACAGTGACTGAAAATAATACCCTACATGATAAGGTCACTTTACCGTTGATGCTGCATAAATGAGCCAGTAATTCTCAGTCACTAGTTCATCTTAAACTAGGACACTGATTCCACGCCCTGATGAATGTCTGCTCTGATTGTGAAGATATTGCCCCTTTAATCAAAAC
Organism: Zoroaster sp. YZ-2022; assembly: GCA_029582265.1. Taxonomy (NCBI): domain Eukaryota; kingdom Metazoa; phylum Echinodermata; class Asteroidea; order Forcipulatida; family Zoroasteridae; genus Zoroaster; species Zoroaster sp. YZ-2022. Next base: position 19,276,863 of record CM055825.1, on the reverse strand, counting down.
TCTCAGATGTAGAAACGCCGGTGTAAAACGGAACAGCATATGTTGAACCAATTTTTTTGGACGCGTAATTAACACACGTACCAATTGCCACATAAGAGTTCGGTTACTGTTACAGTTCATTGCACCAATTTAATTCAAGCGAAAAGTATACAGCATTGTTATTATCTTTTACAACTTATCGTGCACTAAGTCTAAGAAACCAACAAAAACTCATCTGTATGTTGAATAAGAATATGCTACTTGTATTACAAAAATGAAAAACACAAAACATGTAGGACCCCTCCCTCTCCCCATGACAGTGGCGCACCCAAGGGGGGGGGGCTTGGGGGGCTCGACCCCCCCCCCCAAGGGCCCGCTGATGTTTTTGTTTTTTTTAAAGAAGGAGCCAGGAAAGAGAGCAAAATCTGAGCCCAAGTCTTGTCTACAGAGGAGTTCGGCAAGGAGTATAGGGCAGTGGTACAAGGGATGGGGACTCAGGAGACTCAAGCTCCCCTCCAAAAGTTTTCCATTTATTCCACTCACTATTATATTTTACGGCGTTGCGTATGCATGTGCATGTAAGCTTGAAGGGCCACCAGTATATATAACAAGCATTTTTACACATTCTCCCCCCCCCCCTGCCATGGTGCACCCTGATCAGGGAGCAGCTTTACTTAATTTTATTTAAATTTTCTGTTGTCCGTTTCTCTTGTTGAGGTCGTTGACTGTCGTTGAGGTTACTCGTAAAATTTAAACACGCCCGCATTATAATCAACTCCTTTCCAGTTTGTACACAATGGCCCAGGATTGGGTTTTAATTTACAAAGATTATGTGACACTCTTTTAGCAAACACCGATTGGATAATATTGGGATTTGGTTTTGCCGCCAAATTCGTGTTTGAAAAAATTTAGCTCCGCCCAGAATGATCACAAACTTTACGTCCACGCAATGAAAGTATTTAACTATAGAAATCTTGCAGACGAAACAAGCTCAAGTTCTTTACATCAAGAGGAGGAAATTATATGGAAGGTAAAACCCTACGAGTCCGAATCATGCCATAATGTCTTCTTTTTATGACTAGAAACCACCAGGAAACATTTAACATGTGCCGTAGGTTCACTGACGAGCACGACTAGGGACATGGCTGCAGCCGCGCCAGCGGTTATGGTTTGGGTCAGCCATGTCTCTCCCCCATATTGGATTTCAAATAAAAATATTTTGTGCCCCCCCCCCCCCCCCAATCAAATCCTGGGTACGCCACTGCCCCATGACTGTAAGAAAACACGTGTCACGCAATTTGTCTTCCTTGTAATATCGGGACGTGGATAAAACAATAAAAACAAATACGCCGACCCACCCAACTCAACCACACTTAGGCCTACATTTACTGCATCAATTTCAAAATTCAGCTACTTCCATCTAATTGCTGGATCCACCCTGGCAAATGTAGTAAATTAATTTTATTTGCTTGTTTTCAAGGGATCTCATGAATAATCCACTAAAAGTAATTCGAAGCCAGGCCTTTGATGGACTCACGATGCTAAATACCCTGTAAGGATTATTTTTCTCTTTTATAATAATTATTGTCTGCAACTTGGGTTTGAAATGTGGTGAAGTGTGGTTAAAATAGGACTACGAACATTTATGATCGCTTCTATCTGCGTAATAAGTCTTATTTGGATTTCAGACTTGACAAATCAACATATTGCATGCCATCTTAAATTGTCTTTGTCTTAAATTACCGGTAGGGATTAGTAACTGTTCGTTATTTTACATTGTTTATTTACCAGGGCACTAACCAGAGATAACCCGATTGTTGTCGAGGATGGAGCGCTAAAAGACCTTGTTAACCTCAACTTGCTGTAAGTGTATAATGAAAGCCACCACTCGTACACGGATTACACCAGGAGTCTATTATCTAATAGACTTCTGATACCATTAATTCAATTGTTACTTTACCCAGAATAAGAACGGTGCATGTGATATGAGACTTAAAGGGGGACTGACATCCTTTACTACGCCTTAAGTTAAGGCGTTTTGTAATAAAATATTGTTTTTGAGACCCACCTGTGTCTATTTCATCATTGATTTCTGAGTACAAGTATTTTAAAACAATATTTGAAGTGTTTGTGGGAGGCAACCCCGCCCCATGGTGGAAGCTTCATTTGCATAAGATAAGTGACGTTAAGGTTGGGAAGATCCGATGTGTACATGATGTACATGTACATACATACGTTTCACACACGTAGCGTCGATTTCTTCCGTGATTTTTGTTTCCGGTACTAATAAAATGCCGGGAAGATGTGTTTCTGCAGGATGCAGCAACACCACCAAAGACGGTGTTTGCCTTCATCTGTTCCCAAGTGACCCAAAATATCGCCGTATTTGGACGAGCAAAGTTCGACTGACAAGAGTAAAGTGGTCAGGTCCATCGGCTCACACAGTTTTGTGCAGCGATCATTTTGAGACGAGTTTTGAGCCGAATTTCTCTTCCCGACATGACGTCACGAACAGCTCCTCCGTGCAGGGCGGGAACAACTAGTAAAAGTGGGGGGCATTTTTACAATGGTAAAATAACACCTCAAAAAAACAAAAAAACAAAAACAAACATGTTATTGATCTTTTACTGATATAAAAGAATAAAACGATCACATATTTAACTGTTTGATTTAAATCCACGACAGTCCCCCTTTAAGCTAATGAGGGTATGTTTTGTTATTCTTGTAGTTTTTGTTTATATTTGTTAAGACTTATATGAACTTTATCTTTCTGTAGCCATATCAAGCCGGGGCACAGTGTGCCGCTTATATTTTTTTTATAATATCTCCAGAACGGTTTCACCGATCACGCTAATAGTAATTTTTCCTCACTATTTAGGACCTCTGCCCCTCATATTTAAACAATGATGTTGGGTGTCTATGGCAACCCTCTATTTTGAACAGATCTAATAGAATTTCCTTGTTTGTGGTAAATACTAGAATTTTGATACTGTTAGATATTGAGAATGTGTTTTGGGGTTTGTCAACTTTGAATCCAATATGGTCGCCATGATTTTTGTGTGCTGGTATCAGACCCTATTGTACTTTTGATAAGCAATAAAATAAAATGGGGTCAACATAATTATGTTTTTGATACAAAAGTACCCAGTATTGTGGTTATAGCACCATCTAGAGGTGATACAAATGACGCCATATTATTGATTGTACTGTACTTCAAACAACATCTATTTGAAGGCCAACGGATGAAAATTAAGGAAAATATGAGGAAAATGTTTTTAAATATTTGTATAGCGCCCCCTAACGACGCCCTATGGAGGTTTTTATGACCTCATCCGATAGATCGGTTAATATACCTACAAAGCTGCATTAAAATTGGCTGAACGTTAAAGAAAATATGGAGGGCGCACAATGTAACATTTGTGTGCAATCCTGCTATTTCTCATTGTGCACCCCTAAAGATCCTTCCGTTTTCAGAAAATTCTGTAAGTCAGCTTTTGTCTGGAAACACTGCCAAAAGAAGGGCGTTTAGGACCAGGCTTTGTTTAGGTTATGGGCTAATATTTAACATGCATTAAGCATATCGGCTTGCGCTTGTGCACTGTGGTATGTGCAAAAAGGTCAATGAGGTTAAAAGCAAGGAATAATGTGGGTCTACATTATATGTGAACATTTTGCTTAATGGTAGCAATAATTTGCAGTTTATATAGCCTATACGAGATTCGTTCACATTAATTGAATTGATACGGAATTTTAACAATTTATAAATAAAGTCTTTCAAAAAAAATACATCTATTATATTTTTCCAGTGATAATCAACTCTTTTAACTAAAACATTTGCAAACAAGTGTTTTCATTACCCTTTCAACATCATACAATATACACGGAAGCCTACAAGAGACTGAAAGTGACAATAAAAAATTACAGTCGCAATCAGAGCAGACAATTTATTTACAGAGGGCATGGAATCGGTGTCCTAGTTTAACACAGTGACTAAAAATTACTAGCTCATTAAATACAGCAGCAAAGGTAATGTGACCTTATCATGTGGCCATGGGTATTATTTTCAGTCACTAAGTTAATCTAAAACTAGCACTCTGATTCCATGCCCTGTTGTTTGTGACGATACTGTCCCCTTAATGTTATTTTCAATATGTGTTTTTATTTTAGGATTGTCGATGACTACCGTCTCTGCTGTGAATTTGTTTCAGCTATTCCTGGTTTTAATGATTCGATTTGCAAGATCACAGAGTTGAAGTCACCATTAGACCATTGCGGCAGTCTGATGAGGAACAAAGTACTCAAGGTGTTCATATGGATTATTGGTATTAGCGCCCTCATTGGTAATTCAATGGTTATTATATGGAGGTGTAGGAAACGCGCAGAACCATGTGAGAATAAGACGCACTCATTCTTGGTGCTCAATTTAGCTATATCTGACCTAGTTATGGGGGTTTATATGCTGATCATTGCGAGTGCAGATTTGCATTTTGGGGAGAAGTTCTTTAATGGAGCGGAGACATGGCGGTCTAGTGCAATTTGCAAGATTGCTGGGGTGCTGTCGGTGCTTTCAAGTGAGGCATCTGTCTTCTTCGTCACCATTATCAGTATCCAATGTTTCCTCGGCATCGTGTTTCCCTTCAGTCCAATCAAAATTCGAGGGAAAACATCCAGAGCTATCGTCTGCATAATATGGGTATTGGCTGCGTGTCTCAGTATTGTCCCAACCGCCGTAAGTGGGTCTGATTCAAAGGTATATGGACTATCCGATGTGTGTATTGGGCTCCCTCTAATAACACATCCAAGTAGTGTTGGTAGTGAAGAGAACATATTTTATATACCGGTAGGCCTATACAGCCAACTTGTGTGGGAACCCAACTTTTCGACCGCAGTGGCTGAGGGAAGCGAACCATCTTGGATCTACTCTATTGTCCTGTTTGTCGGCGTGAACATGTTGTGTTTCATGATCGTGCTTTGTTGCTATATCGCCATGTTCGTGAGTGTAAAACGCTCAGCCAAGATTGTCAGAATGACCCCTCACCGCCAGCGAGAAATAAAGATGACGATCAAAATGGCGCTGATAGTCTTTACGGACTTTTCCTGCTGGATGCCAGTCATCATCATGGGGATTCTCTCCCAGTCCGGGACGGTGGATATTAGTTCTGACATGTATGTCTGGATTGCCGTCTTGATCCTACCTATCAACTCATCTTTAAATCCGATTATGTATACAGTATTGTGATGACGCAACACTCTCACCGTTTAACTCACGCTCAAATAACATCACTATAAAATAATTGTACATCAGCGACTCGGATCGGGGTGCTGTGTTCCTCGTTGTGTGCTACCGAGTCGTCTGACCTACATTGTACATCAGCGATTCGGGGTGTTGTGTTCCTCGTGGTGTGCTACCGAGTTGTCTGACCTACATCGTACATCAGCGACTCGGGGTCATGTGTTCCTCGTGGTGTGCTCCCGAGTCGTCTGACCTACATCGATATAAATATATTATACTTATGTGTTTGTATATTCAGTTGCAATTGTGTTTAAATTAAAACACCGTAATGTGTAGTTGTTGCGGAAATACTGTTCCGTCTAATTATTTTGTATTGCCGATTCCACTGGCGGTGCTGCTGGGATGACCATAACAGTTGCTACTAAGGCCGCCCAAAAAAAGTCTCTGGTTTGTGGTCATTGCTCCGCTTCAAAATCGGTGCGGTGACGCTTTTTTATTTTATTTTTTAATTTTTTTTATATTAAAATCTTTTTTTGGGGGGGGGAGCAACGTGATACACGTATATCCGGTTATTGGAACAAGACTAAGTTTGGTGACTATTTAAAGAGAGGCCTCAGAAATCGGACAAACGTTCATACCCTGTATGAAAAAGTCATTTAAAACAGCACGGCAGATTTCAAATCGATCCAGCAATTTTGGCTGCAATTGGACATCGTTTCAAAAATGCCAACGCGCAGGTCTGAGGCGACACGTCGAGACGTGTTCGGAAACCAGAGACTTTTTTGGACCATAGAGTTTGGTCTTGGCGTCAAAATGCCAAAGCCTAAAATTTACACCTTTAAAGAACAAATATAAACTATTCATGAAACTTTGTAGGGATGTTGAGTTTAACAAGAATTATCTATTTGAAACATAAATCCAGGAGATAAAAAAATGTGTGCATTTTGTGGAAAAAGCATGAAATTTGATATAAGGGCTCAGCAATGGACAACATTTCATTTTAAGCTATATTTTGATTCATGATGCATGTTGAGTGACGTTTTCATTTCTCATTTCTTTCTCTTTCTTTTTTGGGGGGCGGCTTTTGAAAACGTTTGTGGTCCATGGCCCCGACCCCGTTGGCCCCTGGCTCCGCCAGTGAGTGTGGAAGGTTGAATTAAAACCAAGAAAAGAGAAGGAAAATGAACCCGTTTCTTCGGACACCACGGACACTACCTTCAATTTTGTTTTAATTTATTTCACTAATAAACCTTACTTGACAGTATACAGGGCCGTAGCGAGCGGGGGTGGGGGGTGTGACACCCCCCAAACATTTCTCTCAGTCGGCATTTAGAGCCTCAGTCAGCAAATGAAGCATCAAAGGTACTAGAACAATGGTTGGTCCAGAATTAATTTGCAGTCGGCAAACCTATAGAGCTATGGGTTTGCCAACTGCAAATGTTTCTAAGCACTGAATATTTGCAAAGCTGCAGTTTCCGGTGGCATTTACAGCCTACGGAAATTACTAGGTTTGTGTAAATGAAATTGCGATGAAACTGTTGAAATTAACATACCATAAACCAATGTTGTACCATCCATTAAAGGCACATTTGTAACAGATAGAAGACCCCATCCGCCTATTTGAACCTAAACATTTTTACACGCTCATACACCGCCACTGAGTCAGGTGCGTAGCCAGAGATTTTTCATTGGGGTGCATTTTTGTTTTCCACCAAAATAATATGAGAATCTCGAACGTCGCTTAATAGTGGGGGACTAGATAATTCTTGTATGCATGCCCAGGAGGGGGTAATTTCCCCTCCTTAAACACCGCTTAAAACAACACTTTATGTATCATTCTCTCTTCTCTCTTTTTTATTAAAAATTAAATAAAATCGGCAGGTCCATGGGGGTGGGGTTTGAACTCCCTGATCTCTCCCGTGGCTACGTTACTGCCGTCAGTTGCAATGGAAAAACCCTTCACAATTCACAGATTTATAGTCATAACAAAGGGAAACAAGACAAAACCATACATTCACAAAATGTCAGATGAGAAAATGATTCAGAAGTGAGAATAATTCGTCCCTAATTTGCCATAGTGACCAATCCGACGTTTTTAAATTTTACGTTTTCCCGCCCATTAGTACATTGAGGAAGAGACCTGCCATAGTATCTAATTCACATGCATGTATTCGTCAGTTAAGTTGGGAAAAGGTTACTCATGGTTAATCATGAGGCAGAATACTTCACAGAATTAGTCCTGAAAACGCTCATATTATTATTGCATCAGAGAATGCCTAGAATCCAATATTTTCTAGGGCACTTAAGCGGGCCCGGACCACCCACCGTGAATGGCTTCGCACTTTGCATTCGCAAGTCCGCTCCTCCAGCATCCCCCCAAACCTTTGTTCCAGATTACAGATAACGAGGTAGGATTCAATACAGTAAAAGGCTACCAATTCACTCTTTATACACTACCAATTTTACTCTTTATCCACTCCAAAAAGACTTGTCCGCCATATAGCTCTTTGAAAGAGTGGTTTTCACTCTTTTGCATTAAGATATATATATAACTGTTCCAAGTTGACACGATGTTATTAGGACTGAGGGGTCGTTGTCACCCAGGTTACACTACAATGGTACCCAGGCAATCAGAAAAATCGTAGCCTATAACGTGCATAGGATCGAGACCGCCTGGGTACCATTGGGGAGTACCCTATGTGACAATGGCGTCTTCAGTGATACTACACTCTTAAAACTAAAGTGTTGAATCAACCATATAAGAGTTCGATGAGTGACAACACTTTATAAACTTAAATTCAACTCAAAGAAAGTGTCAAGTTAAATCTTACTTTATCAACGTTAATTCAACACTTTTAAAAGTTAAATCAAACGTTATAGAGAGTTGTCACAAACCGAACTCTTTAAAATGTTGATTCAACATTTTAAGAGTGTACAGTCATGGTCAATATTGTTTGGAGCTCTTATACATTAATCAGTACCCACAGCACCCCTCCATTCAATGTTGAGAGCCCGTGGTTGTACTTTTGTCGCAAAATATTTCATGAAAAAAACCCATTTACTCATAGCTGTACGGGGGCTCGGGGATACAGTGTTCCAATTAATAGTGACCATGATTGTAGGTATAATGCCTATGTATGTATTTACGCTTCTCGAGCGAATACATGGGTACAACCACTGACTATTAATATTGATTATTCTAACCAGTTTATAATACAGACCGTCTGCGATCTCATGTGAAGGAGGGTACGGAGTTAGAATCCTTCACATGAGATCGCAGACGGTCTGTATTATAAACTGGTTAGAATACAGACCGTCTGCGATCTCATGTGAAGGAGGGTACGGAGTTAGAATCCACACCAATTCATATTTTTGTTATTAATTGTTTTAATTAACCAAATAAAATCAGAAGCAAAAGCCTGTATTAAAACGTTATTCATGGATGTGGAGAATTTTGTGTGAAGTGCTACGGAGGAGTTCAACTTATAATTGTTTTAAGTTTGGGCCCAAGAGTGGTGAATGATTCTACACAGGCCTGTGATTTCTCAGGATTTTTCCTGATTTCAGGATAAAAATCTACCTTTGCCTCAAACAAGTTGAAAGAATGTTGAGAGCCTGTGGTTGTACTTTTCTCGAAAAATATTTCATGAAAAAACATTTACTCAACATCCTGGTGTCAGGATTAAAATCTCCCTTTGCCTCAAACTTATCTTGAAAGAAGAGAAGTAGCCTGCCTGTATTGTGTCCAAACCTGTAGTTTCTTGTTTGTGGGGATGTGAGTCTGTAAATCTTCCAAAATTAAACATCCAGGGGGTTCAGGGGGCTTTGTCCTCTAGACCAAAGGGAGACCCAGGCCTGCTACCCATTTTTGTCAAATCACACCTCTGCCTATAAACTTTTAATCGTGGCTTTTATTCAAGGCACACGTGGTAGGACCTGGATGCTTGTTGTACAGGGTGCTTCTTGCGCCTTGAATAAAGACTAAAACCCAGCCCCTCCCCCAGACTAAAAATGGGTGCATATATATCCACCCCCAACAATCGGTATATTGACGCTTATGGTTACTAAACTACCTCGATTTTATTTTTCCGTTATGGATTTCATAATTAAACGTTCAAAATATGTCTCTTTTTGTAGCTATACAGTGCGTATCAAAAAAAAGGTAATCCGAATTCAGGGGGTTAATATGCCAAGGTTATTTAGTTTGACAATTTACATGTAGTGTACCAAAGAAGAGGAACTCCTCAGCTTTCCATTGATACCTTTATTGACCCATTGCTGTCACACATGACCGAGTACATTGTTATTGAAAATGACAAATTCAAATCGCATTTTTGCAAGTTTGGGTAATCAGTGCAAGGCAGGATAATTAGTGAAAGTCTGTATGATAAACCAAATTTTCTTTAGGAATGACTGGACATTATTCAAGAAGAATCTCTTCTAACATTGCCCTTTATGCAACTCCACATCTTCAACATGTCCACCTCCCTTTCGACACAAAGCTGACAGCGACGGAGCATGTCCTGCACTGCTCGTCTCACCATAGCCGGATTATTGCGTAAAGCATCCACTTCATTTCGAATACGGCCCTGCAATTCATCAAGATCACAGGGAGGGAGTTGCAAACACCTTTGTTCTTCAAATGTCCCCAAAGGAAATAGTCACATGGTGTGACGTCAGGTGATCTTGGTGGCCATTCCACCTCATGGTTGACGGCGATGACTCGTTCGCCAAAGAGTTCCCTCAGACGATCTCGGACAGCTGATAAGGCGATGTGCTGGGGCGCCATCTTGGGCCCACCAGAGTTGTCTGAAGACCCCAACGAACCTGTCGCTCAAAGTGTTCCTGCAGCTGCGGTAAAACGTTATCATTGAGCATCTGCAGATACATGTTACCATTGACATTCCTTTGACAGAAAAACGGTCCGATCAGCTGACCACTTCCACAAAGTCCCAACCAAATAGTCCACTTTTGTCGACTCATGTTAACCTCAAAATTGAATTCTGGGGGTGTCTTGCTGGTGCATATTCAAGAACATTATGCGTATTGACCTTGCCGTTCATGGAGAAAGCAGCTTCGTCGCCGATTACGAGATTCCGCAGAAAATTGACATCTCTCTCGGTACGGGCTATCAACCATCTGGCAAACGCCAGCCTTCTAGCAAAATCTCCTGGCGTAAGTTGATGTCGGATATGAATCCGATATGGATGCTGGTGGAGGTCCAATCTCGTGATTCTGTTGAATGTCGCCGAAGGCAATCTCAGCCCATTTCGCCTTGCGCTGGTGTCCCTAGGATGCTCCAAAAGTTGCTGCCTTACTGCTGCAATGTTCCCTTCTGATCGCCCGGTGCGCCTCCTGCCAGAATTCCCCTTGTTGCGGTTGAGGCTAGTGCCATACTCTTGATATTTTCTAACATTCGCCCAGATGGTTTTTGGCTGCTGGGGCTCCCGTTCTGGGAAACGTTCCCTAGAAAGCATCGCGAGTTTGCTGCAAACTGTGAGTTTGGTGAAATGTTGTAATCACGAAAACTCGCTGTTCAGTCGTTATTTGTACCATCTTTCCAACTACCTGTCCCTAAACCCAGGCCCTTCTTAAATACCCAACTTGAAGAAAAGGATGTCGTAACAGACGATTACCGCACCAGCTTAAAAATCTTACATAATCATCTAGGCAGTCAAGTGATGCGTCCATTTCAGACTGCCTTGAACTGATTACCCAAACTTGCAAAAATCCGATTTGAATTTGCCATTTTCAATAACAATGTACTCGGCCATGTGTGACAGCAATGGATCGATACAGGTATCAATGGAAAGCTGAGGAGTTCCTCTTCTTTGGTACACTACATGTAAATTGTCAAACTAAATAGCCTTGGCATATTAACGCCCAGAATTCGGATTACCTTTTTTTTGATACGCACTGTATAACACAACAAATTATGAAATCACACACAGAACACAAGAGAATAATAATAATAATAATAATAATAATAATAATAATAATAATAATAATAATAATAATAATAATAATAATAATAATAATAATAATAATAATAATAATAATAATAATAATAATAATAATAATAATAATAATAATAATAATAATAATAATAATAATAATAACTAGAGGTCAAGTGTTTGTTGATACAAACACACGGTGTTCGCGAGAACTTCCGGTTCAATCAAATTATGATGTCACA
>CM055825.1:19196745-19264955 GCA_029582265.1 Zoroaster sp. YZ-2022 | reverse complement strand
CTATTTTTATCTAACTATTCGTTGTTTATTATTCATCCGCCAAATCTCATTAATATTCAAACTGCTTGACGCCACCAACGAGACGTCCTGCTCACAACCCATTTTTCCGTTAGAGACGAATCACCATTTTATATTCTCTTCGTCTTATTCACAGAATAAACTACTGAACCTTGGAAAGCCGTCTTCCTCATTTATTTTGTTCTCAAATCCCGAGTGTCACATATTTGTATGCATTTTCACTTTTTCATATTTAACGAAATAAAATTACGAAATACATTTTTTCACGGATTAAATGTTTAATGTAAATTTCAAAAATAAATTATGGCTGGTTCCTGCTTGATTGCAATTTATGACAAGTAAATGAGCTTTTGTAGACCATCAGTGTTCTGGATGCATTTTTAATGATATTGTAGTTATCAATCATTATTTATAAACAGACGCAAGATTTTATCGATTAATGTTAATTAAAAAAAGAAGATGAAAATGAGGAAATTTGTATTGTTTGTTTTAAACTTAGTTACAAATTGTCACACTCTATCGCACTTATTCATTGAAGATCTATAAGACAACTAACTGATATATGTATGTTTTATATTTCAATGCACTCAACTGTCGCATCGAGATTCATTTGTAAATTAAATTTTCAAAAATAAGTGAACCTCCGGGAGGAAAATTGTTCAACTTGTTTGATACCAGGGCAATGTTTCATAAAGTATGATTTCAGGTAAATCTGGGACTTTTTCGTAATTTTTGACTGATTACTAATGTTTCACCAAGAATGCCTTCAGGAAAATCGAAGAACATTGCTGAAAATAACCATATTAATGGGCTTTAGTGATCTTTGTTTTACTTTGTTTTCCCATCTTAGATTTCTGGTAAACAACACAATCAGTGAAATTGCTTCAGGAACATTTGATGATCTACAAAATCTCAGATCATTGTAAGTATTCATGTTATGAATTTCAATCACGCAGCATCAAGTAAATGTTTTTTACTGAATTTAAGTCTCACTGCAAGCAAAATAAATGTGCATAGTAGACCTACTTCATGTTTTCCGATCGACACATGTGTATACATTTTTAAATATTTTTTCTACGTTCATCACAACGTAATCATCAACATTTGTACAGATCATCTGTTTAATGTATATCTGATTTTAATCAAAAATCATATTTATATAACTGGTAATACGTGTTAAGAATATTTGGAGAAAAAAATCAAAAAGGAAGAGAAATAATTTCTTTCTATAACACTTGTCAGTGGAGGGTCGCATTCCACCAAACCGTTTTTATATCGATGCACTCAAGTGATATCTATCGAGATTCATTATTTTTATTTTAAATTTCTAAAATATTTGAACCTCATGTCGGGTAATTGTTGTTTTTGCTTTTAATACAATGTCTTTAACCCTACTTCGTTTTCACATCTTAGATGTCTGGACAACAACAGTATTAGTATACTTTCACCCAGAACATTTTGATGGTCTACAAAAGCGTACTTACTTGTCATTAATTTACATCAAGCAGGAACCTGCCATACATAAATATTATCTTAATTTACGCCTGACGACAAAACAAAATTAGACGGACTACGAAGTTCGTGTTTCGTGCCGATCGACTTATTTGTATGCATTTTCACTTTTTCATCTTTAACGAAATAAAATTACGAGATACATTTTTCACGGATTAAATGTTTAATGTAAATTTCAAAAATAAACTACGGCTGGTTCCTGCTTGATTGCAATTTATAACAAGTACATGAGCTTTTGTAGACCATCAGTGTTCTGGATGCATTTTTAATGATATTGTAGTTATCGTTCAATGTTTATAAACAGACGCAAGAATTTTACCGAATAATGTTAATTAAAAAAAGAAGAATATGAAAATGAGGAAATTTGTATTGTTTGTTTTAAACTTATTCACAAATTTTACGCACTTATTCATTGAAGATCTATAAGACAACTAACTGATATATGGATGTTTTATATTTCAATACACTCAATTGTCGCATCGAGATTCATTTGTAAATTAAATTTTCTAAAATAAGTGAGCCTCCGGGAGGAAAATTTTTCAACTTGTTTGATACCAGGGCAATGTTTCATAAAGTATGATTTCAGGTAAATCTGGGACTTTTTCGTAGTTTTTGACTGATTACTAATGTTTCCTGCTTGATTGCAATTTATGACAAGTATAAGTGATCTTTTGTAGACCATCAATGTTATGGATGCAATTTTAATGATATTGAAGTTATCCAGGCATCTAAGCTTAGACAAATGAAGTAGGGTTAGACAACATCGTGTTATATATAAATCGGTTAAATATCCAACAATGTTCAACAATGTTCAAGGCTTTCTTTTTTTATTTCGGTTCACTCAACTGTTGTCTATCGAGATTCCATTTGCAAATTAAATGTTCAAAAATGAGTGAACCTCCGGCAACTTGTTTGATACCGTGACAATATTTCACCAATTATGCTTTCAGTAAAATCCAAGAACATTGTTGAAAATAACCACATTAACAGACTTTAATGATCGTTATTTTAACTTTACTCTGTTTCCCATCTTAGATGGCTGAACAACAAAATCAGTTTAATTGCTCTAGGAACATTTGATGCTCTACAAAATGTCAAATTCTTGAAAGTATACATGTCATGAATTTCAATTAGGCACCATCAAGCCGATGTCTGTGCCCCATTCAGAATTTTAAAGAAAACAATAGGTCCCCATTTGAGGCTGCAGGATACAAAATGTTCAAGTATTACGCATCACTGAACACACGCATTCAATTGTAGTTTCAACGCGTGTGCACAATTACATCGAAAACATGAGAAGCAAAGCTCCTCGATGGTTGTCATAATGTGGTCGTCGAGTACAGTGGGCTGTTATTGCAGCAATGTGCACAGATCATACCACGGAGGGAGAGGACTACAACACTCTAGGGACTCTATGCGAGCACCAACCTTACCCGGATGAGTGGTCATAATATCACATCATTTCAAGATAATTTCCACTAAAAACAAATTAGAAAACCCAGGCCTGATTTTCGACCAGAAAATATTTTGATTGAGGTCACAGAATAACAACTGCTCGACTGCTGCTCGCCCCCCCCCCCCCCACCTTTGGCCACGTGCCTGGTTCGTTCTTTATTAGACTGTTCATACGAGTGGATCTTGTATTGGACCCAAGTTACGCGACTGGACTGAAGTAAGTCACAGTACAAACAAATGATAAAGATGAAGTGCGGTCATGTAGATTATGTTTACCGATCGAAATGTGTCTGCATTTTCACTATTTTCTATGTAGGACACGTTGTCTGATACAATTGCAAAGTTTTACAAAGTATGCTTCGGGAAAACCTCGTAACATTGTTGAATATAATTATAGCGATTTATATATGCTTTTAAAATTGTAGCTTTGCATGGTGAGGATGATAAGTAAGACTAATTGCGGTGACACCATGTGGAATCTCAATTGAGTAGTAATTAGTTCTGAAAAGAACTGTTGGTACAACTCGACGTTTCGATCAGTATGCTCTGATCGTCCTCAGGAGAATGCCGGACTCTGGAAAATGCTGCTGCTTAAGTAGACTGCTGGAGGATCATCCCATGAATGGATGCTGGAGGATTAGTTCGTTGAGGCGCGCAGGCGGGAAACTGTGAGACTATGAGACTAGGATCCTAGGGGTTGGGGGAGAGGAGTGTGTGCTCACTGAACTGAATCAGTTGTTGACAAGCACAGGGGATCCCCTATATCCTAAGTCAACCACCCTCAGAACAGAGTAATAAGCTAAGCATTTTAAGAATAGTTTTTATTTTGTTTTTGTTTTTGCTGTTTTATTTTCTTCACTCAGATATTAAATACAAACAATTTAATTAAAACATATCATTTGGTTATTACATAAATTAAAATAAATTACAATTATTTAAAAAGGCATTTAAAAGAATGTTCCACTTGAGTTCAAATTTGTACATGTTTTGTTGTTCTTTAATTAAGTTGATAAAAACGAAAAATATGGTATTGTGTCTCTGAATCTACGCTTGTAAATTGCTTTTTTAATAATAAAATACACAAGTTAAAAAGAAGATCTGGAGTTCTTACCTCAAAACACAACAGAATTGATATGTATTTAAAGTATTAACTTCAGTGCCTGAAAGCCTTTCCCACCAGATTTCAAATTGAAGCGATATGTTCTTAGCAAAGTCACTTTCACGAAAAGTATGCTTGGGAGTCTCAGGATAATTTTTTACAAAAAGGTACAAAGCTGACAGTTGACAATATTCAGTTTAAAAAGCCTACTGTTTGTCATCAATAATTAATTTTATATTGACAATTTTTCATTTTCACCTGGTTAATTGCTAATCTTTAAAGGCAACAAATGAATCCAGTGCCAGTCTATCCCCTCGATACCAAATTCAATATGGAGCTAATTTTTAAGATGTGGGCAGCTGACTAATCCTATCCACAAATGTCTGATCAATTATTTTGGTACTTAACTTATTGATATGCAAATATCCACAATCTTGCAGCTACCTTAAAACCATCGTCAATACAATCCTCTCTGTGAAAACATTGCTTAATTGTTTTTCCCAAGACATAGGAATAGCTGGAAAAGACCTCTCCACAACAGAAAATATTTATGGCTGATTCCTTCCAACAAAGTGAAAGGAATAATGTTACCATTAGCGTAAAAGAGATCACTGACTAATTTGATACCCTTTAAATACAAAAAGAGGTATGTCGTTAATACAAATATGGCAGTTATTCCAAATACACTGATTCTGATCTGGTTGAATCAGCTCAAAATACAACTTTAAAACGTTCTTATAAATAAAGGAATATTTGTTCAGCTCTTCATATGATAAATATTAGATTGGAAAATCAAGTCACCATCATAAGGAATTATGAAAGTATTGAAAAGATAAAACTATGCAGTATCCTTAATATTATCTATATACTTTTGAATCCACTTAATTTGTAATGCTTTAAACATACTCTTAATATCAATCATTTTAAGGCCACTGGATTCAATGTTACCAATCAAAGTGTTAATTTTAATCATACATTTACCATCATTCCCAAGAAAGTCAAATCTTCTCAATATGTTGATTTGGGTCGATGTGGAAGTAACCGAAGCCAGATAAATAAATTGTGATAATGTGAAAGTTTTAATTAAAATAATTTCACCTGACAAAGTAAAGTATCTCAATTTCCAGATATTAAGAATAGTTTTTAAATTCTTTAATCTAGGCTCAAAATTCATTTTCTCAGAAGTGGCTTCATCATACCCAGTGCCATTATGGGTTCGGCATGCCACTCGACAAAGAAATACAACAAATTAGCCTGGTGATCCCATGATAATTTGGTGATCCACTCACTATAGAGTCTCATTTTAGCATCCACTATCAATACCCAGTGGCCACGGGATCAGTACTGCTGACTCAGCTAAAAACTATTTCAAGTTCTGGCCAAAGGAGTGTAGCAAATTATCATCAGTGATCATTATACTTGTATGTATTTCATCAACGTTAATTTATTATAACGACGGTGTGCACTTTTTCAGAACTTTATACCGGTATTACAAAACAAAATGCGTATTCCGTGCGGGCTGTGAATTTTGTTTTCAAAGAATGTGCTGTTTTGAGCAACAAAAGAAGAACAATCGCACAAGTTTTCAGTATCCACAACGGTTTAAAAAGTACTTTTATAATATGCCTATTCGGCACTGACAAACGTTTAAAACTACCTCACAAACATTAACCCTCAGGAATGATAAATAATATTTTTGGAGCGATGTATGCTGTGATTGGCAGGCGATCAGCAAGCTGAACATATAAACATGGTGATGCATAATTTGTTTTACGTCAGGAAAGGTTTCGAATGCAATACTCACTGTGTTCGGGTTAGGCTGTACGACCACTTACATATCAATGTTGCGCATGGTCATAATCTGAACACTGTTCCGCTCAACTACATATTTAGTATTTTTGATGCACTCAAAGTGTTGTCTATCATGATTAACTTGTACTTCTAAATTTCTAAAATAAGTGAACCTCAGGTAGGAAAATATGTGATACAATACAACGAACTTTAGGAACATTTGATGCTCTACAAAATCTCAACATCTCAAAATACTTGTAAGTATTCTTGTCGTGAATTTCAATTACGCAGCATCGAGCCACCAATTTATCTTGACTGAATTTACGTCTTACTGCATACAAAATAAATGTGCATAGGCCTAGTTTATGTTTGCCGATCGAAACTTTGCTTTTTTAAATATTTTCACGCACATTTGTACTGATCATCTGTTTAATGTAGCCTACTAACTAAAATCATACTTATATAAATGTTTAAGCTTTTATGTAATGAGAACATTTGGAGAAAAAAATCTAAGATAAAAAAAAAAAAATTTAATGTTCCAAAATTTAACGGAGCTCGGCTGGGGGGAACGTGCCCCCCCCCCCCCATATTTACGCCACTGGTGTTTCGTGCCGATCGACATATTTGTATGCATTTTCACTTATTCATCTTCAACGAAATAAAATTACGAAACACACATTTCACGGATTAAATGTTTAAAGCAAATTTCAATAATAAATTATGGCAGGTTCCTGCTTGATTGCAATTTATGACAACTTAAGTGAGCTTTTGTAGACTAGACCGTCAATGTTCTGGATTCAGTTTGAATAATATTGTAGTTATCCAGCCATCTACGATTTGACAAATGAAGTATGGTTAAACAACATCGTGTTAAAGTACCAGGGTATATATACGATTTGACAAATGAAGTATGGTTAAACAACATCGTGTTAAAGTACCAGGGTATATATAAACCGGTTAAATATCCAACAATATTCAACTTTAGCAAACTGTAATTTGAGTATTTTGATGCACTCAAGTGTTGTCATCGTGATTCACTTTTACTTTTTAAGTGAACCTCAGGCTGGAAAAAGTTCAACTTGTTTGATACCTTACAACATTTCACCAAGTATGCTTTCAGTAAAATCTAAGAACATTTGTGAAAATAGCCATATTAACAGACTTTAATGATGTTCGTTTTAACCCTACTTTGTTTTCCAATTTTAGATGGCTGGACTACAACGAAATCAGTGTATTTGCTCCAGGAACATTTGATCGTCTACAAAATCTCCAAACCTTGTAAGTATTCATTTCATGGACTCCATTCACTCCGCGTCAAGTCACCGATTTCTCTTGACTAAATTTAAGTCTTACTGCAAACAAAATAAATGTGCCTAGTTCATATTTGCCGATCGACTCTTATGTATGAACATTTGATGGTCTACAAAATGTCAAATACTTGTAAGTATACAAGTCATTTGTTTGATGTATACTATATTGAAGCAGAAAAAGTAATCAGTAACGAATTACATTGGCTTGAAAATTTGAATCCTACTTTGTTTTCCTAAGATTGCTGAAAAGTAAAGTAAAGTTGCACCAGGTACCTCCGGCAGAAAATTGTTCAACTTGTTTGATACCATGACAACATTTCATATTTAAAGTATGTTTTCAGGAAAATCTGAGAACATGGATGGATATAGTAATTTTTATATAGGTCTAATGAGCTGCAGGCGGAAATAATAGTCATAGCTTTTTACCGATCACTAACATTTCACTAAGTATGCTTTCAGTAAAATGTACATTGTTGAAAATAGCCATATTAACGGGCTTTAGTGATCTTTGTTTTACCCAACTTTGTTTTTCTATCTAAGATGGCTGTACAACAACAAAATCGTTGTAATTGCTCCAGGAACATTTGATGGTCTACAAAATCTCGAATATTTCATGTCTTGAATTATGTCATGTCAAAAGTATTCATGTCATGAATTTCAAACACGCATACAGCCACTAATTTCTCTTGACTGAAGTTACGTCTTACTGCGAACAACTAATTTAAAAGTTCATGTTTGCTGATCGAAATATGTCTGCATTTTCACTATTTTCTACTTACTTTGGTTCAGGAGATATGGTTTTTCATAATATATAATCAGAACTACATATAATGGGCAAAGCTGAACATATAGTTTGATCAAAATTCTTGCGTTGGGTGATAAACAATTGATTTAATTTTGCCCTACGCCGATGTGTGCTATACACTGCATACTCAGTGCTTTCTGAGTGTCTGTGAAAAACCTTCACAGGCGACTCGGGCGGGATTCGAACCAGTGACCTTCTGCTTACTAGTGCAGAAGTCTTAACCTCTCGACCACCGAGCTTGCCCGATGTCGATAGCTGGCTAAGTGGGATAGCTGGATAAGTGGGCGGTCCACTTATGCCAATTATATATTGCTCTATGGGGCCAGGTCAGAGGCCAAACCATATCTGCCGAGTAGCTCAGGGATCAAGCCCAGGTCAGATGCAAACAACCCGGGTAAGAGCACTACGTAGCGGGGATCACACAACGGACACAAGCCTTTTACGTGGTTGTACACAAAGTAGATTTATAGGGAGAAACTGACCTGAAATATTATAAATGGGTAGCGAGCAAAGAAAAACTGCCTGATGCCGGACTCGAACCCGCGACCTCTCGACCTATGATCAGAAACTGGAAGTAAACCGTCAACAGAACTAGTGACCGCAAGGTCACAAGGTGGTCACACAATAAATTGTCACAACAATGAGAGCTCAGAGGGAACCTGAGTGTACCAGCGCCTGGATAAAGGCGGTGGGCAAGAGTGAAGCCCGTACACAATATTTTTCTGCAGTAAAGAATTTACATTAGTCTATAAATCTAGTTAAAAGATTGTTCTTCTATAATTAATTCACCAACAAATTTGAGTGGCATGGTGGTCTAGTAGTGGGTAGAACGTTCACCTTCCTTGTAGGTGGTTTCGTGATTGAGACTAGGTTTGGTAAAACGTTGTAAAAGAAATTGCAGTAGTTTTTGTTAACTACAACATTAATTCAGCAAAGCTTTTCTGTATAATAATAATGTCTGGCTGTGGAGGAATTTTTTAAGGAATATAAAGTCCAAAATTAATGTTTAGTATACTGTATGCTATGTCTGGTCGCCAGTTTTACATATTTGATTTTGCTGGTAAATATATGGTTTTGCACATAAACATTTGGCTTTGTCATTATTAGAGGGCTATAGGACAACGAACGGATTTTTTCATTTTTTTTATTTCGATGACGGAAATATTTTTCTAAATTTTTTACCGATCACTAATATTTTACCAAGCATGTTTTCAGGAAAATATTACAACATTTGGTAAAAAAATAACCATGATGTTAACGACTTTAATGATCTTTGTTTTAACACTACGTTGTTTACCTATCTTAGATCGCTGTCCAACAACAACATCAGTGAAATTGCTCCAGGAACATTTGGTAATCTACAAAATCTCAACGTGTTGTAAGTATTCATGTCATGGATTTAAATTACGCAGCATCGAGCCATTGGTTTCTCTTGATTGAAGTTATGTCTCATTGCAAACAAAGTTCATGGTTACCGATCGATCTGATCGATCTATATGTCTGTATTTTCACTATTTTCTCGGTTTACTTCCGGTTTCTGGTCATAGGTCGAGAGGTCGCGGGTTCCAAGTCCGGCATCAGCCAGTTTTTCTTTGCTCGCTTCACGTTTATACAATATTTCAGGTCAGTTTCTCCCTATAAATCTACTTTGTGTCCAACCACTGGCTGATGCTAGACTTGGTTCCAAGTCTGTGATCGTGTTTTTTTTGTCTGCCTGAAGCCAATACGGCTCTGCAGTATCGCATTAAATAGCGCCCTCTTGTGTATTAACCTTCGACATTAACCTTCGATCACAGACTTGGGAATGTTGTTCTCGGTTTGTACACAACCTATTGCGAATTAGTCCAAAAGTGGACGGAACAATCTGATTGGTCGGAAAGCCTTCCATACATGAATATTCAAACTAAACCTTCTACATGCAGTTGGAGGCGATGTACTCAACGATTCCATTTAAACTGTAGGTAAGACGTTTTTTGTAGAGAAGAAATTATGTATTTTATTTTGTGTTTTTACAACTCTAAGATCTCATTAAATTTACATATCATTTCAAATACTATTTACGTACCAAGCATTATACAAATTTAATATCGAATAATATTACAGAAAGAATTTTAAGCGAGTGTAACCTGTTAGTAATAGACGCGGCCTACAAGGTTTTTGTGGCCTCCTGATTGGCCATCTCTCTAGCATCCATATTATTATGTAAATTTTAGCTATGAATACATGAATATCCCACAAACACAACAGGGTCAAGTCTGAGATCGCGAGTTAGGGCTGTGATAGCCAGTAGGGGTAAACAGCGTTTTGCGTGGCTGATGCAGACAAAAATAACCGTGATCTCAGACTTGAAATCAAGTCTAGCTGATGCCGGACTCAAACCCACGATCTCTCCACCTATGACCAGAAACTGGAAATAAACCGTGAACGGAACTAGTGACCGCAAGGTCACAAGATGGTGGTCACAAAAAAATTGTCACAACAATGAGAGCTCAGAGGGAACCTGTGTGTACCAGCGCCTGGATAAAGGCGGCGGGGAAGAGTGAAGCTCGTACACAATATTTTTCTGCAGTAAACAATTTACATTAGTCTATAAATCTAGTTAAAAAATTGTTCTTCTATAATTAATTCACCAACAAATTTGAGTGGCATGGTGGTCTAGTGGTTAGAACGTTCACCTTCCTTGTATGTGGATTCGTAATTGAGACTAGGTTTGGTAAAACGTTGTAAAAGAAATTGCAGTAGTTTTTGTTAACTACAACATTAATTCAGCAAAGCTTTTCTGTATAATAATAATGTCTGGCTGTGGAGGAATTTTTTAAGGAACATAAAGTCCAAAATTTATTTTTAGTATACTGTATGCTATGTCTGGTCGCCAGTTTTATATATTTGATTTTGCTGGTAAATATATGGTTTTGCACATAAACATTTGGCTTTGTCATTATTAGAGGGCTATAGGACAACGAACGGATTTTTTCATTTTTTTATTTCGATGACGGAAATATTTTTCTAAATTTTTTACCGATCACTAATATTTTACCAAGCATGTTTTCAGGAAAATATTACAACATTTGGTAAAAAAATAACCATGATGTTAACGAATTTAATGATCTTTGTTTTAACACTACGTTGTTTACCTATCTTAGATCGCTGTCCAACAACAACATCAGTGAAATTGCTCCAGGAACATTTGGTAATCTACAAAATCTCAACGTGTTGTAAGTATTCATGTCATGGATTTAAATTACGCAGCATCGAGCCATTGGTTTCTCTTGATTGAAGTTATGTCTCATTGCAAACAAAGTTCATGTTTACCGATCGATCTGATCGATCTATATGTCTGCATTTTCACTATTTTCTCGGTTTACTTCCGGTTTCTGGTCATAGGTCGAGAGGTCGCGGGTTCCAAGTCCGGCATCAGCCAGTTTTTCTTTGCTCGCTTCACGTTTATACAATATTTCAGGTCAGTTTCTCCCTATAAATCTACTTTGTGTCCAACCACTGGCTGATGCTAGACTTGGTTCCAAGTCTGTGATCGTGTTTTTTTTGTCTGCCTGAAGCCAATACGGCTCTGCAGTATCGCATTAAATAGCGCCCTCTTGTGTATTAACCTTCGACATTAACCTTCGATCACAGACTTGGGAATGTTGTTCTCGGTTTGTACACAACCTATCGCGAATTAGTCCAAAAGTGGACGGAACAATCTGATTGGTCGGAAAGCCTTCCATACATGAATATTCAAACTAAACCTTCTACATGCAGTTGGAGGCGATGTACTCAACGATTCCATTTAAACTGTAGGTAAGACGTTTTTTGTAGAGAAGAAATTATGTATTTTATTTTGTGTTTTTACAACTCTAAGATCTCATTAAATTTACATATCATTTCAAATACTATTTACGTACCAAGCATTATACAAATTTAATATCGAATAATATTACAGAAAGAATTTTAAGCGAGTGTAACCTGTTAGTAATAGACGCGGCCTACAAGGTTTTTGTGGCCTCCTGATTGGCCATCTCTCTAGCATCCATATTATTATGTAAATTTTAGCTATGAATACATGAATATCCCACAAACACAACAGGGTCAAGTCTGAGATCGCGAGTTAGGGCTGTGATAGCCAGTAGGGGTAAACAGCGTTTTGCGTGGCTGATGCAGACAAAAATAACCGTGATCTCAGACTTGAAATCAAGTCTAGCTGATGCCGGACTCAAACCCGCGATCTCTCCACCTATGACCAGAAACTGGAAATAAACCGTGAACGGAACTAGTGACCGCAAGGTCACAAGATGGTGGTCACAAAAAAATTGTCACAACAATGAGAGCTCAGAGGGAACCTGTGTGTACCAGCGCCTGGATAAAGGCGACGGGGAAGAGTGAAGCCCGTACACAATATTTTTCTGCAGTAAACAATTTACATTAGTCTATAAATCTAGTTAAAAAATTGTTCTTCTATAATTAATTCACCAACAAATTTGAGTGGCATGGTGGTCTAGTGGTTAGAACGTTCACCTTCCTTGTAGGTGGTTTCGTGATTGAGACTAGGTTTGGTAAAACGTTGTAAAAGAAATTGCAGTAGTTTTTGTTAACTACAACATTAATTCAGCAAAGCTTTTCTGTATAATAATAATGTCTGGCTGTGGAGGAATTTTTTAAGGAATATAAAGTCCAAAATTTATTTTTAGTATACTGTATGCTATGTCTGGTCGCCAGTTTTATATATTTGATTATGCTGGTAAATATATGGTTTTGCACATAAACATTTTGCTTTGTCATTATTAGAGGGCTATAGGACAACGAACGGATTTTTTCATTTTTTTTATTTCGATGACGGAAATATTTTTCTAAATTTTTTACCGATCACTAATATTTTACAAAGCATGTTTTCAGGAAAATATTACAACATTTATATTTGGTAAAAAAATAACCATGATGTTAACGACTTTAATGATCTTTGTTTTAACACTACGTTGTTTACCTATCTTAGATCGTTGTCCAACAACAACATCAGTGAAATTGCTCCAGGAACATATGGTAATCTACAAAATCTCATCATGTTGTAAGTATTCATGTCATGGATTTCAATTACGCAGCATCGAGCCATTGGTTTCTCTTGATTGAAGTTACGTCTCATTGCAAACAAAGTTCATGTTTACCGATCGATCTGATCGATCTATATGTCTGCATTTTCACTATTTTCTCGGTTTACTTCCGGTTTCTGGTCATAGGTCGAGAGGTCGCGGGTTCCAAGTCCGTCATCAGCCAGTTTTTCTTTGCTCGCTTCACGTTTATATAATATTTCAGGTCAGTTTCTCCCTATAAATCTACTTTGTGTAGAACCACTGGCTGATGCCGGACTCGAACCCGCGATCTCTCCACTTATGACCAGAAACCGGAAGTAAACCGTCAACGGAACTAGTGACCGCAAGGTCACAAGGTGGTCACAAAAAAATTGTCACAACAATGAGAGCTCAGAGGGAACCTGTGTGTACCAGCGCCTGGATAAAGGCGGCGGGGAAGAGTGAAGCCCGTACACAATATTTTTCTGCAGTAAACAATTTACATTAGTCTATAAATCTAGTTTAAAAATTCTTCTTCTATAATTAATTCACCAACAAATTTGAGTGGCATGGTGGTCTAGTGGTTAGAACGTTCACCTTCCTTGTATGTGGTTTCATAATTGAGACTAGGTTTGGTAAAACGTTGTAAAAGAAATTGCAGTAGTTTTTGTTAACTACAACATTAATTCAGCAAAGCTTTTCTGTATAATAATAATGTCTGGCTGTGGAGGAATGTTTTAAGGAATATAAAGTCCAAATTTTATTTTTAGTATACTGTATGCTATGTCTGGTCGCCAGTTTTATATATTTGATTTTGCTGGTAAATATATGGTTTTGCACATAAACATTTGGCTTTGTCATTATTAGAGGGCTATAGGACAACGAACGGATTTTTTCATTTTTTTTATTTCGATGACGGAAATATTTTTCTAAATTTTTTACCGATCACTAATATTTTACCAAGCATGTTTTCAGGAAAATATTACAACATTTATATTTGGTAAAAAAATAACCATGATGTTAACGACTTTAATGATCTTTGTTTTAACACTACGTTGTTTACCTATCTTAGAAAGCTGTCCAACAACAACATCAGTGAAATTGCTCCAGGAACATTTGGTAATCTACAAAATCTCAACGTGTTGTAAGTATTCATGTCATGGATTTCAATTACGCAGCATCGAGCCATTGGTTTCTCTTGATTGAAGTTACGTCTCATTGCAAACAAAGTTCATGTTTACCGATCGATCTGTATGTCTGCATTTTTACTATTTTCTATAATACCGGTACGACGCAACGTAATCATCAATATTTGTACAGATTATCTGTTTAATATAATATATGTCACGGGTATTTCCTTTAAAAGGGACTCCCGATATTATTATTAATTACCGGTTCAATGGTAAGACAAAATTAAACAAAATAAATAACGAAAAGAGGTCGATTTGACAGTCGGAATTTCAATATGTATTCTGTCAAATATTCAAACAAAAAAATGACAAAACAATCTTCGAACATATGAAAATGAGAATTAAACCAATACTGATCCAAATTGAATATTACAAAGTTTACAAAGAGAATGAAATTTAATATAATGTAACAATGGAAAATAATAAAAGGAACTTAGCGGGTTGATGACTGTGGCTAGCCGATGGTGATCTGAGCAATCCTCCGAACGATCTTGATTCAACGCGACCGACGTACGCGAGCAGGTACAAAGTTCAATGGAGGATCACACGAACGAAAGCAAAGAAAGTTCTTGATCCAGGGAAATCAGGAAAAAGAAGTGAAGATGGGGCTAGTAGAATAAATGAAGGGGCTAGACGAAAATAGAAACACTAATCGGTGAAGTCACCACAACAACACGCCAAAACATCAAGGCCATCCACGGCACATCAGGGGCTGGAGGCAATTGCTGAACAACCTATGTTCAAAAGTATAAAATAGGTGATATTGTGTCTTGCAGACGATTGTAGCGATTATGACTTTTTGATGCTTACTGGACGAAAGCTGTAGTCACAAACTAATTATTAATTAATCAACTAAGCCTGCATTAATAATAATAATAATAATCAACTTTAAATAAACAAAATATAAAATCACTTAGAAAATCTTACCCTAACTTCAACTGATTAAATATTCACCAAAACAAAATCTTCAATGATCCATTGAAAGTCTATTCACACCAGGGAATTGAATAGTAAACAACTCCAGTGGTGGTCAGCCAGGAAAACAATAAAACTGTCAACACACACAGTCCCTATTAAGTGCTAGAGCTCAGTGTAGTCACAGACACAGTAAAAAGTGCTTGACCACATGTTCTGTAAACACCTTATCCTGCCTGGCCTAATTATAATATAAACAATGCAGCAATGGATACTGTGTACATTACTGCACAACCAAATTAAAGGAACTTTCTCTAACTAAAAATAAACCATGCCAACAATGGGCTGAAATAATAACAACAATTTGTGACAGAAAGAATTCCCTTCTACAAAATACAGAACTCATGTGTATTGATTGAGTAACTAATTTCCTAGTGTTCCCGCGAGATGTTATGTACAGCTAAGCTAAAAGAATTTCTGAAGCTAAACTTCATCAAGGTCAAGCGATAAATGAAAGTGTCTTTGCTATAAACTAACTGATGAACAAACAAAAAATTAACTGAATACAACTAGTGTGAAACCTTGTAAATAAAATATGGAAACAGTTGCAACTTCCAATTATTATGCACAGCTTATGTGAATTGCAATCAGAGTGAATTTGACAAGTGATAAATGATAAAAAACCGAAAATCATAGAATTTAAAATAACAACAATAAAATTGGATCAAAACTAAGGAACTGGGATAACCAATCCTATGCTAAAATAATATCATGTCTTACATACGGTATCATAGAAAGTGATATCTTAATTGAATTGTGCTATACAATAATTCCTGACGTGAAACCAAGAAACTTTGTCCCTAACTTTTAACACTTGAATTCTAAAATCTAGGACTCAACGATCAATCAGCTATTAAAATATTACTTCAGTAACTACTCAAATCATATCAGAAATGGCTATCATAAAAATGAAGGAAATCATGCGATCCATATATTTTAGCCGTGAGGGCTACAAAGTATAAATCTACAATCATTTAATACAAAGTCACGTACCAAGAGGGTAATGAGCAAATAATTCAGCAGAATATCATATGATTAAATATCCTATTAATTACTAAATTGATGTTCATAAAAGAGAAAAGGAATTTGCAAACTCACCTATGTTCAAAAGTATAAAATAGGTGATATTGTGTCTTGCAGACGATTGTAGCGATTATGATTTTTTGATGCTTACTGGACGAAAGCTGTAGTCACAATGGCCCAAATCGCCCACAAGAACACGACATGGCCAAATTTCTCCTTCTTACATCATAAATCACCCAAACCAAGTCAGACAGAGAGGAGACTATAGCCTGGGTCCATGGTAATAAAACCCTTGGTCCTAAAAGGTTGCTTACATGTGTGGGAATTAGAGTTGTACAAGTCACAACCAAAAGTTGAACATTTTTGGGGGGTGTGACATATATATATCTGATTTTAACCAAAAATCACACTTATATAAATGGTAATATGTAATGAGAACATTTGGAAAAAATTGCCTGATATCATAACACTTCAGTGTAAATAGAGGGTAGTATTCCACCTAACTGTGTTTGATAACGATGCACTCAAGTGTTGTCTATTGAGACTCAATCATTATTTTAAATTTCTAAAACATGTGTTTGTAACCCTACTTCGTTTTCACATTATAGATGTCCGGACAGCAACAATATTAGTATACTTTCACCAAGAACATGATTTTGATGGTCTACAAATGCGTACTATACTAGCCAAACGATTTGACGTCACGCTTCGAGGCTCGTGAATTACACCTCTCAGTTTAGGCAGATTCAACTTTGACCTTGGTTGGTAGCTAGCACACAAGTTTCGAAGCGTGACGTCAGATCTTTGGTACACCATATCCAATGAAATTACTTGAATGGTACGGCCAGAGACACTCAATTCTTGAGGACAAAGACAATGGATGAGTCTAGAACCTGTCATACATAAATGTTAACTTAATTTACGCATGGTAACAAAATTAGAGGGAGTATAGAAAATTCGTGTTTCATGTCGATTTAAATATTTGTATGCATTTTCACTTTTTTATCTTTAACGAAACAAAGTACAGGTAATGAGCTACATTTTTACGGATCAGTTGTTTAATGCATATCTTCAATAATAAAGTTAAACATACTCATAACAGAAATTGTCTCTAATTATTTTGTTTGTTTTAAACTGATTTACAAATTGATGTAGGATTTGAGGCTTTGCATGGTGGAGATAGATGTTATTGAGTTCTTTCCATTATTGAGTTCTTTCCAGAACAAACTTTCAGAGCCATCACTTTTTCCTAAAAGAGATCAAAAAAGAACTCAATAACAGATTTATAAATTGTCACACTTTATCACTAATTCATTGGAGGGCTATGGGACAATGAACTGATACTTATGTTTTATATTTCAATGCACTCAACTGTTGTCTATCGAGATTCATTTGTAAATTATTTTTTCTAAACTGAGTGAACCTCAGGCAGGAAATTGTTCAACTTGTTTGATACTGTGACAACGTTTCATAAAGTGTGATTTCAGGAAGATCTGAGAACATTGATGGATATATACCGATGTAGGTATCTGCTTTAACGCGATATTTTTAACTCTACTTCGTGATTTTATTTTCTATACAGGCCTAATGAGCTGCAGGTGGAAACATTTTTAATAGTTCACCAAGTTGCTTTCAGGAAGAATTTTGGTGAAAATAACCATATTAATATAAAGCTTTAGGGATCTTTGTTTCAACCCTACTTTGTTTTCCCATAATTATTAGAATGCTGGATAGAAACAACGTCATTGAAATTGCTCCAAAAACATTTGATGGTCTACAAAATCTCGGATTCTTGTAAGTATTCACGTCGTGAATTACAATCAGGCAGCATCGAGCCACCGATTTCTTTTGACTGAAGTTACGTCTCAGTACACTAATAAATTTTAAAGATGAAATGCGTTGTTTGCGATGGAAATGTACGTCTGCATTTTCACTATTTTCTATGTGCAACACAGCGCAATCATCACCATTGGTAAAGATCAGTTGTTAAAGGAATATCTTGAAATACTCATAAAGTAATTAAAATAATCGTTTTAAACTAATTACAATTCGTCATCGTATGTCACACTTGTCAATTGAGGGTAGTATAGGACAACAGACATTTTAGTTTCTCAGTGCCTTCAACAGCTAGAGTCTGGTTATGTTGTATCCACTATCAGTACTCATCAGCGGCCACTGGATCAGTACTGCCGACTCAGCTAAACACCATTTAAAGTTCTTACCAAAGGAGTTTAGCAAATTATCATCAATGATATTATGTATTTCATCAAACGTTATATATTTTAAATATGCATCCTTGCGGTCTGTGAATAAGTCAAGATAGTTGAGACCTCATCGGTGAATTTGAGGGTAGGATGGATATCATTCATAGCATTCCTGAGACGGTTGAAATCTATAGAGATGACTAATAACTATGTTATCTGCGCCACCATGTGTGTTGCGACTTCACGTCTCTGGCGGCAGAGGGCGCGCTTCATGTGCGCGAGACAGAGCTGCGCGAGATAGCCCAGCGTGGCGCTTTAGGAAGCTGCTTGCACAGACACATTTGTCACGTTGCACAGTTGCAGGTTTTTCAGGGTTCAAAGTTATTACTGGGTGAGTAAAATAAACATACTTTTTTCCAATTGTTGTGCATTATAAAGTGGGCT
The DNA here is from genome assembly GCA_029582265.1 of Zoroaster sp. YZ-2022. NCBI lineage: Eukaryota > Metazoa > Echinodermata > Asteroidea > Forcipulatida > Zoroasteridae > Zoroaster > Zoroaster sp. YZ-2022. The sequence goes on along the minus strand of CM055825.1, from coordinate 19,246,069 downwards.
TTATATAGTATTAATTATAGTAGTTTTTTGGGGTAATTTCTTCAAGTGAAATACAAAATGAGGGTCAGGATAACTCATCGATATGACCCACATGTTAATACATGGCTCTCGTTTAAGTTAGGGGTTAAAGTTCATGTGGTATTTTAATATTGCCTGGGACCCGGTTGTTGTAAATGCTCATGTTCCCTTTGTCATTTCTATGCAGCCAATAAGCTCAACCTCAGCAAGGGAGGGATGCTACAAAGGGAGGGATTTTTGCTACACCGCTACACCGCTATACTGATCTGATATACTGATCTGATATACTGATCTATGATTTGATTCATCATAATCATTATATATACAAGCATCAACCTTACATTAAACTGGTTACCAGGCTTGGTGAGAGACAGAAATAAACCGGAAACTATACTCAAAGAACTCTACTCTCGTTTGTGATTATTATGATATGATATGTGTACATTAGTTGAGCAATTCACTTGGCCCTGGATAACAGTCTTACAGAAAATTGGTCCTTCGAGCCGGATATACATCAGCCGTTCATCTCTGATGACTACTATCTGAACCCTTGATCAAACTGCATTTGTGCTACAGCTGGCAAACATGGAACCCGTTACGGTGGGGCATGGTTGTACCTCACTTACATACACATCACCAGTTACATGTGGAATAACCGTGACTACAATGTCAGACAGTCTGGCAGCGAACCGACCCCCTCGAATTAAGCATCATACGGCTTATTTAGTGCAGGACAATGAGTTCAATATTCCTAAGAGTCTGTTACATGGAAATGAAACCGGAATCTCCCAGCAACCTATCCATGTGGATAAACCCCCTTCGGTGTGCAGTCGGAGGACTCGAACTTCGGCCAGTTCTTCAAGGTCACAGATAGCAACACGTTTGGCAGAGCAGGAGTCTCTCAAGAAAGCACAGGAACTGAAGAAAGCCGCAGAGGAGGAGAGTGCTCGTATTCGGTTCGAAGCAGAACAGAAACAAATACAAATTGACTCGAACTTGAAACAGGCTATAATTCAGCTTGAAACAGAAAGACTGCAGCATGAACTCTTAATAGCAGAAGACATTGAGCGAGAACAAAGAGAGCTAAGTATTAACTCACAGGGTCCAGATGAGTATATTCAAAGTATGACATCTGATTGGGTAAACAAGGTATCAAACACATTTGAACCCACAAGGCCTGTAGGTTCTGTTGCAGTTGCGTGCTCAAATGTCATTTACTCACCTGCGCAGCCATTGCAGCTGTTGCAGCCTAGCGTAGCTAACCTAGTGCACTTGCGCGGTTATGACGGGGCGGCAGGCGTTAGTGTACCCAAATCGATGCAATTGAAATTTAACCCCACTTTGCCTCCCTTCGTTCCTAACTCAGATGTGTCATAGGGTGTGCGTTTATTTGGTGGTTTACCGGTGATGACCCAGGCCCCGGTAGTTTGTGTACCTGTGAATGATGGCTGCAGTAATTCTCGTCCCATTTCTACCCAAGCACCAAGTCGTCAGTCAAGAGGTTCCAGAAAAGGTCAGTTGCCTCAAGACATCAACAACACAAGTTTCAGCGAGGAAGAGGGAAGCATGCCAGGTTACTCTAGTGATGGTAATGACCCATCGGACGGTGACTCAGGTAAAACATGCTCAAACGGCGGAAAGTCCAATGCGGGAAAAATGCCCACCGTTCCCGCAACCAACCCGACGCAGGATCCTGCCCAAATTATGACCGGCTTGCTAGGCTATGGTTGCCGGATGTGGGACAGTCTCCCTAGATTGGATATTCCAAAATTTGACAATGAACATGATACTAAACAGTATGTCACTTTCAGGTCCCTGTGGGATAGCATCATGAGTAGACCGGAGTTTCAACTTCCAGAGGCAACTAAATTCGCGTATCTACGGAGTCACCTGGGCGGAAGACCACTCGCCATGGCTGACCGTAACCTAATTTTGGGGGATGATGCATATGCAACGACTATCCGTCAATTTGATAAGGCCTTTGGGAATCATGGTCAAATAATCCAAGGCTTGCTTAACCAACTAGAAGTTCGTCCATCGCTAGCTCCCAATGATTGGTCTGGCCTCCGTGATTTCTCGGACGAGTTGGTGACCGTAGTGGAGACAGCCAAGAAACTAGATTTAGAGGTAGAGTTGAAGCATCACAGATACGCAGCTGGACTAGTCAAGAAATTACCCGAGAGGCTCCACACAGAATTCTTGTCAAAGATGTGGCGTCGAAAACAGGGCCAGACTTACTCCGTACAGCACTTGAGTGACTGGCTTGAGGAAAAAACAGGACCAGCAGGGATAATCCTCATGGAAAGAGCCAACAGGTTCAAACCAAGTAAGGATCAAGATCGCAAACATCCAGCACACAAGAAATTCCCCATGGATCAACCACTCCATCTCGCACCTTGTTGACGGGAGCTGAAAAGAGTTGTGCGGTGAAGAAATCTAGCGTAATCGGCAACACTATGTCCCCCGAAAGGATCACCTGTCTATACTGTAAAGTAAAAGAACCGGGTCACTACTTAGAAACATGTGAAAGATTTGTGAAGTTGTCCACCGAAGACAAAAGAAAATGGCTTAAAGACAACCTTCGCTGCAAAAGATGTGCGAAGAAACATGAAAAAGAGTGCCAGTTTCCTAAGAAATGCAGAGAGTGCAAAGGTGATCATCGCACAAGCTTGCATGATGTTGCTCAGCTGGACTTGGTGGTTGACAAACAGGGTCCTGTCATGTGTTGTGCTGTAGGGCCAAATCCGAGAATGGATTACAGTAGAGATGTGCTGATTAAGGTTGTCCCCCTGACAGTCTATGGTCCTGCTGGAAAACTTGACACTTACGGAGTCCTCGATGAGTGTGCAGCACGCACGATGATACTTCATGAAGCTGTTGACTCACTCAAACTGTCAGGTCGAGATGAAGCTCTCCGTGTCGAGACGGTAATGGGAGATACCGACTGGAATGGTAAATGCATTAACTTTAATGTTTCAGCCAGAGGGGATCCTGCCCAGAAATACCAAATCAACTGTGCCTTTACCGCCCCAGATGTGCAACTGATTGACTATAGTGTCTCCGCTGAGAAACTCCAGTCTAAGTGGCCACACTTGCGAGATTTACCGTTGTTTTCAGCAGTCGAGGCTCGTCCAATGGTGCTTATTGGTGCCGACCATATTGAACTAGCACTGTCCACCGAAGTTCGTATGGGGCCCAAGGCGAGTTCTCCTGTGGCAGTCAATACCCTGTTTGGCTGGACGGTTCAAGGCAAATAGGGTCTTCAACAACCTGGAAAGTCAGCTAGCGTTGAACATATTTTACTAACATCGTTTGACCAGCTTGAAACGCAGCTCCATCTGATGATGGAAAAGTTCATGGCAATATATAGGTTGCCTCATGTCAACGAGAGGGAGGCAACCCGATCCAAAAGCGACAAAGTAGCAATCCACACCTTGGAAGAGAAGTCCAAACGAGTCAAGGTTAACGGAATACAAAGGATGGAGACACCGTTGTTGTGGAAACCGGGTCATAGGCGACCGTCTAGTACTCCGCAAGCTGTGATGGCACTGGCCCGCTCTAACCAGAGAAAGATTGCTCGTGATCCAGTAATAGCAGAATTCTGTCAGAGTTACATGCAGAAATTGAAGGATCAGAGGCTGATACAAGTACTTGGCACAATAGATGAGCTGACACCAGAGCAAAAACGCGGCTGGTATATTCCCTGCCACGTGGTCCACAGCAGTGGTAAATATCGGCTCGTTTTTAACTGTTCGTTTGAGTTTGCTGCTCAGAACCTAAACGGAGAGTTACTTGCTGGTCCTACCCTGAGTCCATCTTTATTGGAAGTGCTGTTACGTTTTCGTCAGGGTCGAGTTGCCGTGTCAGGTGACATCACTGCAATGTTCCACCAAGTAAGACTGTCCCCTGAAGATCGAAGTATGTTCCGGTTTCTTTGGTGGGATGAAGGTCTTGATACATGGGTGGTAATTGAATGGATGGTTCTCCCCTTCGGAGCTGCGTGTAGCCCATGCTGTGCTACTTTTGCCTTGCAGAAGGTTGCCAAGGACCAACAACAACAGCACCCGTAGTCCTGAAAACGATCGAACATGAAACTTACGTGGATAATCAGCTTGCAAGTCGAGACTCAGAGCAGCAGGCCAAGGATCTTGTCACGAGCACCCGTCGGTGTCTTCAAGATGCCGGGTTCCAGATGGTCAAATATGCCAGTAGTCATGCAAAAGTTGTTGAACACCTCCCCCCCAGAAGCAAGGTCAAACCACCAGGTGCAGTCGCTTTCCCTTGATCTACAAGAGGGAGATCCAGAACCAGCTCTCGGACTGTACTGGGATTGTAACAGGGATCATTTGTATCATCCGGCCAAGGTTCCAGACAAGGGTCTGCTCACAAAGCGCACCGCGTTGAGGGTGTTAGCAAGTCAGTTCGAACCTCTCGGAGACATCGCACCATTTACCGCTCGAGCAAAACTCATAGTTCAAGAACTCTGGAAAGATAAGCTGGATTGGGATGTCCCAGTAACTGACCCTGATATCAAATGCAGATGGGAAGAGTGGTGTTCAGAGTTGGAACAGATCCCAGGTGTGCGCCTTCAACGCTGCTACACCCCACCGCATGTGGACAGCGCAAACGTCAGAAGAACCTTACACGTCTTTTCTGATGCCTCAGAGAGACTGTACGGAGCAGTAGCCTACTTACGTTCAGTAGACGACCAGGGCGACATCCATGTGAGTTTTGTTCTTGCCAAATGTCGTGTTGCCCCAAAGCGTCTTATGTCCATGCCCCGCCTTGAGTTAATGGCTGCACTTATTGGTTCTCAACTCGCCCAGGTAGTCCTCAAGGCACTCACTGTTGACATTGATTATACCATCATGTGGAGTGACTCCACCACAGTCCTCACGTGGATCCAGTCTGATTCGTGCCGCTTTAAGGTTTTTGTAGGAACTCGTGTTGCCGAGATTCAGTCCTTGACCGAGGGAATGGAGTGGCGCTATGTTCATACCACAGATAACCCGGCAGATGATATCACACGTGGATTACATGTCTGGCAGCTGGGGGATGGTTCTAGATGGAGTGGAGGCCCCTTATGGTTACTCGGCCCACGAGATGAATGGCAGAGCGACAGCAAATCCGGGCAACGTCTTCTGTGGAGACAAGAACTGAGTTCAAGGGCAACATATTTTGCGGATTGACAGTTTCTGATTCTGCAGCTGATCTAGATTTAGAAGGATTCTGCACGTGGAAGGAAGCAGTGAATGCACTTGGGGATCGGCTCTTCTCTGAGGAAGAAGAGTTGGAGGATGCACTCACTCCTGATCAAATCCGTGAGGCAGAAATTCATCTCCTCCGTCGTGCCCAACTTGACAGTTTCAAGGCTGAAATCTCTGCACTTTCGGCGGGCAAGGAAATGCCCCGCAATAGTCGCCTATTGGAGCTGTCTCCCGAATTTGATGACACAACACAACTGCTGAGGGTCAGTGGTCGCCTTAGGAAATTACAGCAGTCTGACGAGATCGCTCTCGAGCCTCACCCTGTGGTACTCGATTCAAATCATCCAATCACTAAACTCATAATTAGGGATGCAGATTGTCATTTCAATCATCAAGCTGGAACAGGACAAGTATTTGCACACCTGCTTCGCCAATTTTGGATTCTCAAAGGGCGAAGTGCTGTCAAAGGTGTCCTTCGTGCATGCGTTGATTGCAGGCGATGGCGCAAGAAACCTGAAGTTCCTCGCATGGCAGACTTGCCAAAATCGCGTCTCCGACTCCACAAACCACCCTTTTATTCCACAGGGATGGATTGTTTCGGGCCAATGAATGTCAAAATTGGTCGGAGGCAGGAGAAGCGATGGGGTCTACTTTTTAAGTGTATGACAACTCGGGCTGTCCATCTTGATATCGTGGAATATATGGATGCGGATCATTTTCTTATGGCTTTCCGACGATTTGTATCCCGTAGAGGAGTTCCATATGAAGTGCATAGTGACTGTGGAACAAGCTTTGTTGGAGGTCACTCAGAGATACAGGAGGCCTTGAAGAAAATGGAACCTGAGTTGGTAAAGCGACTCGCTGAGTATAAGGTAGTGTTTCGCTTCAATCCCCCAATGCACCTCACTTTGGTGGTCTTTGGGAACGTGAGGTAAGATCTGTTAAAGGAGCACTCAAAGCTGTAATCGGTAACCGTGTAGTACCCGAGCCAGTCCTGCGCACTGTGTTGATCGAAGCAGAAGGTATCATGAATTCAAAACCCCTTGGGTATGCCTCTTCTGAAATCGCAGATGTCGATCCCATCACCCCGAACATGCTCCTGATGGGGCGGCGAGATCCGGCCCTGCCTATGGTAGTTTATGATGAAGCAGAGTTGAGGGGCCGGCGAAGTTGGCGTCACAGCCAGGTCCTGGCCGATCAGTTCTGGCGGCACTTTACCAAGTTTTATTTAGCGAATGCAAAGTCCCTAAGCCAAGCAGTTGCCTCCTGGTCTGCTGTATGGAGGGTGACTAATCCTCCTTTCAGTCTTTGGAGAGGGCAAACTTCTATGATGTGTTCCATAGTTTGCTCCTCTCCACAAACACCTGATGGAGTGGGGCTACTGCCCCATTTGTGAAGGCTGGCCAAGCAGGGGCCATGTCCAGTCCTGAAGCGATTGAGCGTAGACCATTGTCTCCTTGGGAGGTTGGTGCCAGGGACCTGTTGATTGGGGTCTGACACCAGATGTTTGTTTGGGACCTCCTTGGACTCCCATTCTGTTTTCCAAGCCAGTTGGATGGTGAAGTCAGCTGGTGGGATGTTCTTCCAAATTGGTCGTCTAGATGGAAGTCGAGCAGTGGGTGGGTTATAGATGTCTGCATGGATTGGTAGATGGGGAGAGTTTTTAAGCTTTGGAGCATCCTTGAGTGGCTGCTGCTCGCCGGATATGTGGAGGGGAATGTTTGATAGGACAGGGAGCCAGGGGAGTGGTGTTGAGCAGGATAGTCCCGGTTATGGTTCTCATGGTTGTGTTGAGCTGGGTGTCTACATGGTGTGTGGGTGACCTGGACCAGACAGGGCGCAATATTCAGCTGCAGAGTATGCGAGAGCAGTGCTGAGGTGCGCAGTGTGAGGCTGCTGCCCCCATTTTGCACCAGCGAGCTTGCAGAGCAGGTTGTTCCTTGACTTAACCTTAGCTGCCGTCCCTTTTAGGTGTTCCTTGAAGGATAGGGTCCTGTCAAGGGTCACTCCCAGGTAGGTTGGATTAGAGGCATGCTTCAGCTTGAGTCCGCCCAGATAGATGTTTAGTTCTCTGGCAGCTTTTGCGTTGTGAGGTGGAATACACTGGAAACCGTTTTTGCTGGACTTGGTTTTAAGCGCCAGGTTCTGCAGAACTGGTCCAGTTTGGCAAGGTCATCAGTGAGCACCCGTTCCAGTTCATCAAAGTCTGGTGCTTGAAATGCCAGACCGATGTCATCTGCATAGATGAATTTGCGAGATTTGGTGGAGGGTAGGTCATTTGTGTAGAGATTGAACAGAGTTGGAGCTAGAACTGAGCCTTGTGGGAGTCCGTTTGTCTGTCTTCTCCATGCGCTCGTGTTCTGACCAAGGTGAACTCTGAACCTCCGGTTTGTCAGCAGAGTTTGTATTATTGCCGTTGCCCAGGCAGGAGCGCCTTTGTGAGTTTAAGTAGGAGGCCTTTGTGCCAGACTGTATCATAGGCGGCTGTGAGGTCGAGGAACACAGTCCCTGTCTTCAGTTTGCTCTCGAATCCATTTTCGATGAAGGTGGTTAAGGCCAGTACTTGTTCTCCTGTGCTGCGGTCCTTGCGGAAACCTGCCTGATCCACACAAAGAATTTCCTCTACTCCTGGAGAGATACGTTGTAGTATTAGGCGTTCCAGGATTTTGTAGGGAACGCTGAGTAGGGAGATTGGGCGGTAGCTGGCAGGTAGTTTGTGGTCTTTGCCAGGTTTTAGGATGGCAATAACTTTTGCTGTCCGCCATTTCTTTGGGATCAAGTTCGTATTTATGATCTTGGTATAGAATTGTGTCAGCCAGGTTAGGGCTCGGGGGCCAAGGTGTTTCATAAACTCTGGAGAGATGTTGTCATACCCTGCTGCCTTTCCACATTTCAGGCCCTGCAGGACTTTCTCCAGTTCAGCAACCTCAAAAGGTTCAGGGTTTCTATGGTCTCTGAGCGCTTGTTGGTGTTTCTTTAGCTCAGTTGTAACTGCTCTTCTGGTGGGTTTGTCTTGGGTTGCTTTTGCAATAGTCAGTAGGTGGGATGCAACTGTTGGGTGTGACAGGTGCTCGGTTTTGGCTGGGGGCTTTTGTGCAGCTCCTAGACGGCGGATGAGGCTCAACATTTCCTGCTAGAGTGTGAAGTTCAGGTCAGCTACTGTCGCCTCCCATTTCCTTCGCCGAGCTGTATTTAGCGATTCAATGAGATGGTCTGCTATCTCAGGGTCCCTGATGTTTTGTGTAGGCTTGTAGGAGTGCAGCACTTTCTCCGTCCAGGCATGGGACGTAGAGGTCGGTAGCCTCGTGGGATTGCTGAGTGGGCAGCTTTGTGATGGCGCTGCAGAAGCGGTTGTATGCTTCATCTACAGTGATGGTGTGGAGGATGGTAACAACACCCGCTCCAGGATTTCACTGTATTTCTTCCAGTTGGCTTTGCGGAAGTTCCAGCGCATCTTCCTTGGGCTGTTTATGACTGGGAGGTGTAGGCCAACGTGTACAAGCAAGGGCCGGTGTTGACTGTGTGGAAAATCGTCAAGAATGAGGATCTGAGCAGGATAGGGCGTTCCATTCAAAGAGCTGACCCAGCACAGGTCAGGAGAGTAGTCTTTTTTCCACCTGGCGGAGTGGAAGGTTCCTCTTTGTTTGGGATCATGTATCAGAACAAGGTCATTTCTAGATGCCCAGTCTGAAACTGCCTCTCCATCACTATCCACTACTGGATATCCCCAGTCAGGGTGGTGGCTTGCTGAAATCCCCACATAGATGGTAGGGTGGGGTTGGGGGGCCAGGACCTGCAGATCCCAGTTGGCACTAGGGGGCTTGTACACATTGACAATGTTGAAACCACCAATAGTTATGGTATCAGAGAATTGTGTTGTTGTCAAATGGTTTGCTTCAGCTATGTCAGAACGCACATAGGTAGCACGTCCATGTTTGGCATGTGGAGCGTAGCACAGGAGGTCGAAGCCAATGATGGTGTAGCGGCCTGCTTCCTCTGTGCCAATGTGAGTCTCTTGGAGGCAGATAACGTCAATCGAGTGTTGGGAGGCGAGGACTTCGATGAGGCTTCGCTTGGCTGCAGAAAGGCCTTCGACGTTTAGTTGTAGTATTCGAAGGGCAGGTCCCACTGCGAGGTGCTCTTGAGGCTGTCTGCTGTCGGCTTTGGGGCTGTGACTAGGATTCTTTGACTTGGCTCTCAGGCGTCGTCTCTTAGAATTTAGTCTGCTAGGAGGATCATTTGCTTCCCCGGGCGGGCCCGGGTACTGACGGGGGGCGCGGCGTGAACGCTGATCCATTGTGACTTTACCAAGTCATATTTACCTACCATGCAAACTCGCCAGAAGTGGCAGTGCGAGGTAGAAAATGTGGCAGGTGGGGATGTTGTCATGATTACTGACCCTCAGCTAACCCGCTCGCAATGGCCAGTAGGTACAGTGTGTGAGACTTTCCCTGGCAGTGACAAACGAGTCAGAGCAGTGACTGTTAAGGTAGGTAGTCGGGAATATCGACGTCCCGTTGCTCGACTTGTGAAGCTGGCAAGGTACGATGAAGGGAATGCTCATGGTCTGACCAAGGTATTGTTATGTCAGGGGTCAGTCCCCTTCAGAGTTTGTAGTGTGACTTATGCGTAACCACCCTGTATTGACTTGTTACTGTTTCTGGTTGAAGTTTGGAGTTTTTACTGTTTAACCGTTATCTTTGGTAACTAAATTTCATATTGAAATTTGGGGCGGCTGTTGCGACTTCACGTCTCTGGCGGCAGAGGGCGCGCTTCATGTGCGCGAGATAGCCCAGCGTGGCGCTTTAGGAAGCTGCTTGCACAGACACATTTGTCACGTTGCACAGTTGCAGGTTTTTCAGGGTTCAAAAAGTTATTACTGGGTGAGTAAAATAAACATACTTTTTTCCAATTGTTGTGCATATAAAGTGGGCTTTATATGGTATTAATTATAGTAGTTTTTGGGGGTAATTTCTTCAAGTAAAATACAAAATGAGGATCAGGATAACTCATCGATATGACCCACATGTTAATACATGGCTCTCGTTTAAGTTAGGGGTTAAAGTTCATGTGGTATTTTAATATTGCCTGGGACCCGGTTGTTGTAAATGCTCATGTTCCCTTTGTCATTTCTATGCAGCCAATAAGCTCAACCTCAGCAAGGGAGGGATGCTACAAAGGGAGGGATTACTTGCTACACCGCTATACCGCTATACTGATCTGATATACTGATCTGATATACTGATCTGTGATTTGATTCATCATAATCATTATATATACAAGCATCAACCTTACATTAAACTGGTTACCAGGCTTGGTGAGAGACAGAAATAAACCGGAAACTATACTCAAAGAACTCTACTCTCGTTTGTGATTATTATGATATGATATGTGTACATTAGTTGAGCAATTCACTTGGCCCTGGCTATAACAGTCTTACAATGTGCCTGTTGTAGATTAGATTTTCGAAATCATGGAGTACAGACATGCACTTCCGTATGGTTGTTAAGAGCGCCCTCTAATGGTAACTTAAGTAATCATAACTGTGCTGTCATGATGTTATTTTATTTTAGACAACATATGGTAATATTCAGGTAAATATGTATGGGAGAAATACTGTTTTTGACAAAGCATTTTTATACAAATGAGAGTAGTGCCCCCTAACGCTGTCACACGGGAAATAATGTTATGTAGGCCTAAATTGACAGATTTTGTTCCAGTCAATATCCCGCAAGGTGTCATAAACGACGATCAGAGATTATTTTTATTCCCAAAACATTTCAAACAACGTGATCATCAACGCTTTCTGCTTCTTGGATCTTGTAAACTAGGAAACCTTGTAAGATATTTAAAATAACACACTTTTTTTTCAAAGGGTCGAGCATCAAAGAAGTTTGTGGTCAAAAGGTATAGAGCTATGTTTCATCATACTGTACCTGTATATTCTTTCAAAATAACCTTAAAGGGGCAACGTGGTCACGATCAACAGGGCATGGAATCCGAGTGCTAGTTTTAGATTAACACAGTGACTGAAAATAATACCACACATGATAAGGTCGCTTTACCGTTGATGCTGCATAAATGAGCCAGTAATTCTCAGTCGTGACTAGTTCATCTTAAAGTAGGACACCGGTTCCACGCCCTGATGAATGTCTGCTCTGCTCGTGACGATATTGCCCCTTTAATCAAAACTCTCAGATGTAGTAAAGAAAAGCCGATGTAAAAAGGAACAGCATATGTGACGTGTTCTCCCGAAATCAGACACTTTTGGGCAGAGCTCGGAACTGAGATACGGGCAAAAATATGCCTGGGGGTGTTTTTTGTGGAATTTGAGTTTCTTGTAAATTATCAATATTTATAATGTTTATAACATCTTGTGAGAGTTTCAGATTAAAAATTCATTGATAAGTACACGTTTTTACAGATTTAGAAGGGCATGTCAGTTCAGAAAATGATGAATTTGTTCTAATTTGGTTTCAAAATGAAGCAAAATTTACCAACTTTGCGCAGTATGTTTTTTGTTTTCCTCAGCAAGTCATTTCATTAATAGGTAACCCTTAATAAAGCAATTTAAGGCAATATTAATATGTTGACATACCTGTTGCTAGGGGAACAGAAGTATCTTTGTAAGAAGTTAATTACTTAAAACATACCAAATGAAACTTGTAACTTTAAAGTCGATTATCTCCGTTTGTAATTTTCGTAAAGACAAACCTAAAAATTACGTAATTCCGCTTTGGGGAGTCCAGTTTTAAAAAAAAAGGTATCATTGTAAAGCTACTTTCATAATCAATAACTAACTCAATTTTGATAACCTGCCCAAAAGTGTCTGATTTCGGGAGAATACGTCACATATGTTGAACCAAATATTTTGACGCGTAATTAACACACGTACCAATTGCCACATAAAGAGTTTGGTTACTGTTACAGTTCATGCCAGCAATTTAATTCAAGCGAAAAGTATGCAGCATTGTTATTATGTTTTATAAGTTATCGTGCACTAAGTCTAAGAAACCAACAAAAACTCGTCTTTATGTGAAAATTGTTTGTGTTGAATAAGAACATGCTACTTGTATTGCAAATATTAAATATACACTGGTGGATCCAGGAGGGATTGGGGGCCAAAGCATCCACCTCCCTGATTTAGGACCTTCCCGGTCCCCATGACTGTAAGTAAACACGTCTCTCTCATTTTGTCTTCCTTGTAGTATCGGGACGTGGATAAAACAATAAAAACAAATACGCCGACCCATCTAACTCAACCCCACCTACGGCGATTTTAAGAGGCGTTCAAGTTCGGGCACATTCGTAAACTTTCCCCCATATATACATTTACTGAATCAGCTTCAAAATTCAGCCCCTCCCATCTAATTTCTGGATCCACCCTGGCAAATGTAGTAAATTAATATTATTTGCTTGTTTTCAAGGGATCTCAGGAATAGTCCACTAAAAGTAATTCGAAACCAGACCTTTGATGGACTCACGATGCTAAAAACCCTGTAAGGATTGTTCTTCTCTTTTTATAATAATTATTGTCTGCAACTTGGGTTTGAAATGTGGTGAAGTGTGGTTAAAATAGGGCTACCGCAATCCATGATGGCTTCTAACTGATTACTAAGTTTTGTTTGGATTTCAGACTTGACAAATGAACTCATTGCATGCCATCTTAAATTGTCTCTAGTGTCTTAAATTAAGGGTAGGGATTAGTAAATGTTAGTTATTTTTCATTGATATTTACCAGGGCACTCACCAGAGGTAAAAAATTCAGCTATAATCCGATTGTTGTCGAGGATGGAGCGCTAAAAGACCTTGTTAACCTCAACTTGCTGTAAGTGAATGATAAAAGAAGTCTATTAAGACTTCTGATAACACTATTTCAAAAGAAACTTCAAACGTTACTTTACCCTACGAGAACAATGCATGTGACATGAGACTTAATCTAATGAGGGTATGTTTTGTTATTCTTGTATTTGTTATTTATTTATTTTTATTTGTTTTATTTATTTGTAAAGACTTATATAAACACTTTATCTTTCTGTAGCCCTATCTGGCCGGGGGCACAGTGTGTCCCGCTTATATATTTTTTTAAATAATATCTCCAGAACGGTTGGACCGATCACGCTAACATTTTTCAACTTTCCTTACTATTCTTTAGAACCTCTGTCCCTCATATTTAAACAACAATGATGGTTGGGTGTCTATGGCAACCCTCTATTTTGAACAGATCTAATAGAATTTCCTTGTTTGTGGTAAATACTCAAATTTTGATACTGTTAGACATTGAGAATGTGTTTTGGGGTTTGTCAACTTTAAATCCAATATGGTCGCCATTACGTTAAAAAGGCATTATAACATTTGTGTGCAATTTTCATGATTTTTGTGTGCTCATATTATTTCTACCTTCAGGCCCTAAAAAATTTAAGAAAATGGGGGTCAACATTTTCGATAATGATGTTTTTGGTACCAAAGTACCCAGTATTGTGGTTATAGCACCCTCAAATGACGCCATATAATTGATTGTACTGTACTTCAAACAACATCTGTTCGAAGGCCAATGGATGAAAACTCAGGAAAGTACGGGGAAAATGTTTTTTTAATATTTGTATAGCGCCCCCTAACGACGCCCTATGGAAGTTTGTATGACCTCATCCGATAGATTGGATTAATAAACCTACAAAACTGCATTAAAATTGGCTGAACGTTAAAGAAAATATGGAGGGCGCACTATGTAACATTTTGTGTGCAATCCCGCTATTTCTCACTGTGCACCCCTAAAGATCCTTCCATTTTCAGAGAATTCTGTAAATCAGCTTTGGTCTGGAAACACTGCCAAAAGAAGGGCATTTAGGACCAAGCTTTGTTTGGGTTATGGGTTAATTATTTAACATGCATTAAGCAAATTGGCTTGCGCTTGCGCACTGTGGTATGTGCAAAAAGGTCAATGAGGAGCAAGCAAGGAATGATGTGGGTCTACATTAATTGTCTGTGTGAACATTTGCTTAATGGTAGCGATAATTTGCAGTTCATATAGCCTATACTAGATTCATTCACATTTTAATTGAATTGATATTTTAACAATTATTTATAAATAAAGTCTTTCAGAAATAATACTGCTGTTATATTTTTCCAGTGATAATCAACTCTTTTAACTAAAACATTTGCAAACAAGTGTTTTCACTACCTTTTCAACATCATACAATATACACGGAAGCCTACAAGAGACTGAAAGGGACAATAAAAAATTACAGTCGCAACCAGAGCAAACTTTATTTACAGAGGGCATGGAATCGGTGTCCTAGTTTAACAAAGTGACTAAAAATTACTAGCTCATTTTTGCAGCAGCAAAGGTAATGTGACCTCATCATGTGGGTATTATTTGTCAGTCACTGTGTTAATCTAAAACTAGCACTCTGATTCCATGCCCTGTTGTTTGTGACGATGTTGTCCCTTTAATGTTATTTTCAACATGTGTTTTTATTTTAGGGTTGTCGATGACTACCGTCTCTGCTGTGAATTTGTTTCAGCTATTCCTGGGTTTAATTATTCTAATTGCAAGGCCACAGAGCCTCAGTCACCATTGGACCATTGTGGCAGTCTGATGAGGAACCAAGTACTCAGAGTGTTTATGTGGATTATTGGTATTAGCGCCCTCATTGGTAATTCAATGGTTATTATAAGGAGGTGTAAGAAACGCACAGAACCATGTGAGAATAAGACACACTCTTTCTTGGTGCTCAATTTAGCTATATCAGACATGATTATGGGGGTTTATATGCTGCTCATTGCGAGTGCAGATTTGCATTTTGGGGATAAGTTCTTTAATGGAGCGGAGAGATGGCGGTCTGGTGCAATTTGCAAGATTACTGGGGTGCTGTCGGTGCTTTCAAGTGAGGCATCTGTCTTCTTCGTCACCATTATCAGTATCCAATGTTTCCTCGGCATCGTGTTTCCCTTCAGTTCAATCAAAATTCGAGGGAAAACATCCAGAGCTATCGTCTGCATAATATGGGTAGCGGCTGCGTGTCTCAGTATTGTTCCAACCGCCTTAAGTGGGTCTGATTCAAAGGTGTATGGATTATCCAATGTGTGTATTGGGCTCCCTCTAATAACACATCCGAGTAGTGTTGGTAGTGAATGGAACATCTTTGATACATACGGCCAAGTTGTGTGGGTACCCAACCTTTTGACTGCAGTGGCTGAGGGTAGTGAACCATCTTGGATCTACTCTATTGTCCTGTTTCTCGGCGTGAACCTGTTGTGTTTCATGATCGTGCTTTGTTGTTACATCGCCATGTTCGTGAGTGTAAAACGCTCAGCCAAGATTGTCAGGATGACCCCTCACCGCCAGCGAGAAATAAAGATGACGATCAAAATGGCGCTGATAGTCTTTACGGACTTCTCCTGCTGGATGCCAGTCATCATCATGGGGATTCTCTCCCAGTCCGGGACTGTGGATATTAGTCCTGACATGTATGTCTGGATTGCCGTCTTTATTCTACCAATTAACTCATCTTTAAACCCGATTATGTATACAGTATTGTGATGACGCAACACTCTAAACATTTAACGTACGCTCAAACCTCATAAAACACCGAGCTATAAAATACTTGTACATCAGCGACCTCGTGGTGCGCTACCGAGTCGTCTGACCTACATCGTACATCAGCGACTCGGGGTGCTGTGTTCCTCGTGGTGTGCTACCGAGTCGTCTGACCTACATCGTACATCAGCGACTCGGGGTGCTGTGTTCCTCGTGGTGTGCTACCGAGTCGTCTGACCTACATCGTACATCAGCGACTCGGGGTGCTGTGTACCTCGTGGTGTTGTGTACCTCGTGGTGTGCTACCGAGTCGTCTGACCTACATCGACTTATACTTATGTGTTTATAAATTCATTTGTGTTTAAATTAAAACACCGTAATGTGTAGTTGATGCAGAAATACTGTTCCGTCTAATTATTTTGTATTGTCGATTCCACTGGCGGTGCTGCGGGGATGACCATAACAGTTGCTTCTAAGGCCGCTCAAAATAAGTCTCTGGTTTGTGGTCATTGGTACGCTTCAAAATTGGTGCGGTGACGCTTTTTTTGTATTTTTTTGTTTTGATAATCTTGTTTTGTTTGTTTGTTGGGGTGTTTGTTTGTTTGTTTGTTTGTTTTGGGGGAGCAACGTGATACACGTATATTCGGTTATTGGAACAAGTCTAAACGTTCATACCCTGTATGAAAAAGTCATTTAAACACAGCACGGCAGATTTCAAATCGATCCAGCAATTTTGGCTGCAATTGGACATCATTTCAAAAATGCCAACGCGTGGGTCTGAGGCGACGCGTCGCGACGTGTTCGGAAACCAGAGACTTTTTTGGACCATAGAGTTTGGACTTGGCGTCAAAATGCCAAAGCCTAAAATTTACACCCTTAATTAAAGAACAAATAAAAACTAGAGATTCAGAGTTTGTCTCGACACAAACTCTAGGTGTTCGGGAGGATGTAAGGTCAAATTGGGGTCAACTTTGTTTAAATATTTTGTGACAATTAACGATCTGTACAATGGTGCAAATTTTTTTAATTTACCTCTTGTGGTTGCTGAGATATGATTTTTTTAAATATTAAACTTTGACTTCCGGTTTGGACAGGACATAAAGGTCAAATTGGGGTCACCTTTTTGTAAATATTTTTTGACAATTAACGATCTGTACAATGGTGGAGGAATTGTGAATTTACCTCTTGTGGTTGTTGAGATATGATAGTTTTTAATATTAAACTTTGACTTCCGGTTTGGACAGGAAGTAAAGGTCAAATTGGGGTCATGTTTTTGTAAATATTGTTGACAATTAACAATCTGTACAATGGTGCAAAAACTCTGAATTTACCTCTTGTGGTTGTTGAGATAATAATGATTGGGTCAAATTGGGGTCACTCACAACTCGAGTTTCATCTACTTGTTAAGTTCTAAGTACATGCCAAGTTTCAAGTTCATGTGAAGTTTGCAAGTATGTGTTTTTTTGCGGATAAACGCGGGGGAGAAGAAGAAGAAGAAGAAGAACTAGAGGTTCAGAGTTTGTCTCGACACAAACTCTAGGTGTTCGGGAGGATGTAAGGTCAAATTGGGGTTAACTTTGTTTAAATATTTTGTGACAATTAACGATCTGTACAATGGTGCAAATATTTTTAATTTACCTCTTGTGGTTACTGAGATATGATTTTTTTTAAATATTAAACTTTGACTTCCGGTTTGGACAGGAAGTAACGTCAAATTGGGGTCATCTTTTGTAAATATATTTTGACAATTAGCGATCTGTACAATGGTACAAAAATTGTGAATTTACCTCTTGTGGTTGTTGAGATATGATTTAAAAAAATATCAAACCTTGACTTCCGGTTTGGACAGGAAGTAAGGTCAAATTGGGGTCATATTTTTGTAAATATCTTTTGACAATTAACGGTCTGTACAATGGTATAAAAATTGTGAATTTACCTGTTTTGGTTGTTGAGATATGATTTTTTTTTAATATTAAACTTTGACTTCCGGTTTGGACAGGAAGTAAGGTCAAATTGCGGTCACTCACAACTCGAGTTTCATCTACTTGTTAAGTTCTAAGTACATGCCAAGTTTCAAGTTCATGTGAAGTATGTGATTTTTTGCGGACAAACGCGGGGGAGAAGAAGAAGAAGAAGAAGAAGAAGAAGAAGAAAAAGAAGAAGAAGAAGAAGAAGAAGAAGAAGAAGAAGAAGAAGAAAGTAAAAAATAAAAAACGTACAAAAACAATAGGTGGTTCGGGCACATGCCCGAACACCTAACTATTCATGAAACTTTGTAGGGATGTTGAGTTTAACAAGAATTATCTATTGGAAACATAAATCCAGGAGATAAAAAAAAATGTGTGCATTTTGTGGAAAAAGCATGAAATTTGATATAAGGGCTCAGCAATGGACCACATTTCATTTTAAGCTATATTTTGATTCATGATGCATGTTGAGTGACCTTTTCATTTCTCATTTCTTTCTTTTTCTTTTTTGGGGGGCGGCTTTTGAAAACGTTTGGGGGCCATGGCCCCGACCCCGTTGGCCTCTGGGTCCGCCAGTGAGTGTGGAAGGTTGAATTAAAACCAAGAAAAGAGAAGGAAAATGAACCCGTTTCTTCGAGACACCACGGACGCTACCTTCAATTTTGTTTTAATTTATTTCACTAATAAACCTTACTTGACAGTATACAGGGCCGTAGCGAGCGGGGGTGGGGGGTGTGGCACCCCCAAAAAAATTACTCAGTCGGCATTTAGAGCCTCAGTGAGCAAATGAAGCATCAAAGGTACTAGAACAATGGTTGGTCCAGAATTAATTTGCAGTCGGCAAACCTAGAGCTATGGGTTTGCCAACTGCAAATGTTTCTAAGCACTGAATATTTGCAAAGCTGCAGTTTCCGGTGGCATTTACAGCCTACGGAAATTACTAGGTTTTTGTAAATGAAATTGCGATGAAACTGTTGAAATTAACATACCATAAACCAATGTTGTACCATCCATTAAAGGCACATTTGTAACAGATAGAAGACCCCATCCGCCTATTTGAACCTAAACATTTTTACACGCTCATACACCGCCACTGAGTCAGGTGCGTAGCCAGAGATTTTTCATTGGGGTGCATTTTTGTTTTCCACCAAAATAATATGAGAATCTCGAACGTCGCTTAATAGTGGGGGACTAGATAATTAAAAATTAAATAAAATCGGCAGGTCCATGGGGGTGGGGTTTGAACCCCCTGATCTCTCCCGTGGCTACGTTACTGCCGTCAGTTGCAATGGGAAAACCCTTCACAATTCACAGATTTATAGTCATAACAAAGGGAAACAAGACAAAACCATACATTCACAAAATGTCAGATGAGAAAATTATTCAGAAGTGAGAATAATTCGTCCCTAATTTGCCATAGTGACCAATCCGACGTTTTTAAATTTTACGTTTTCCCGCCCATTAGTACATTGAGGAAGAGACCTGCCATAGTATCTAATTCACATGCATGTATTCGTCAGTTAAGTTGGGAAAAGGTTACTCATGGTTAATCATGAGGCAGAATACTTCACAGAATTAGTCCTGAAAACGCTCATATTATTATTGCATCAGAGAATGCCTAGAATCCAATATTTTCTAGGGCACTTAAGGGGCCGGACCACCCACTGTGAATGGCTTCGCACTTTGCATCTGCAAGTCCGCTCCTCCAGCATCCCCCAAACCTTTGTTCCAGATTACAGATAACGAGGTAGGATTCAATACAGTAAAAGGCTACCAATTCACTCTTTATACACTACCAATTTTACTCTTTATCCACTCCAAAAAGACTTGTCCGCCATATAGCTCTTTGAAAGAGTGGTTTTCACTCTTTTGCATTAAGATATATATATAACTGTTCCAAGTTGACACGATGTTATTAGGACTGAGGGGTCGTTGTCACCCAGGTTACACTACAATGGTACCCAGGCAATCAGAAAAATCGTAGCCTATAACGTGCATAGGATCGAGACCGCCTGGGTACCATTGGGGAGTAGCCTATGTGACAATGGCGTCTTCGGTGATACTACACTCTTAAAACTAAAGTGTTGAATCAACCATATAAGAGTTCGATGAGTGACAACACTTTATAAACTTAAATTCAACTCAAAGAAAGTGTCAAGTTAAATCTTACTTTATCAACGTTAATTCAACACTTTTAAAAGTTAAATCAAACGTTATAGAGAGTTGTCACAAACCGAACTCTTTAAAATGTTGATTCAACATTTTAAGAGTGCACAATCATGGTCAAAATTGTTTGGAGCTCTTATACATTAATCAGTACCCACAGCGCCCCTCCATTCAATGTTGAGAGCCCGTGGTTGTACTTTTGTCGCAAAATATTTCATGAACAAAAAAACATTTACTCATAACTGTACGGGGGCTCGGGGATACAAGTGTTCCAATTAATAGTGACCATGATTGTAGGTATTATGCCTATATATGTATTTGCGTTCACTTCTCGTGTGAATACAATACATGGATACCAACCACTGACTATTAATATAATGATTATTCTAACCAGTTTATAATACAGACCGTCTGCGATCTCATGTGAAGGAGGGTACAGAGTTAGAATCCACAGCAATTCATATTTTTGTTATTAATTGTTTTAATTAACTAAATAAAATCAGAAGCAAAAGCCTGTATTAAAACGTTATTCATGGATGTGGAGAATTTTGTGTGAAGTGCTACGGAGGAGTTCAACTTATAATTGTTTTAAGTTTGGGCCCAAGAGTGGTGAATGATTCTACACAGGCCTGTGATTACTCAGGATTTTTCCTGATTTCAGGATAAAAATCTACCTTTGCCTCAAACTTATCTTGGATGAATGTTGAGAGCCTGTGGTTGTACTTTTCTCGAAAAATATTTCATGAAAAAAACATTTACTCAACATCCTGGTGTCAGGATTAAAATCTCCCTTTGCCTCAAACTTATCTTGAAAGAAGAGAAGTAGCCTGCCTGTATTGTGTCAACACCTCTAGTTTCTTGTTTGTGGGGATGTCGAGAGTCTGTAAATCCTCCAAAATTAAACATCCAGGAGGTTCAGGGGGCTTTGTCCTCTAGACCCGCTACCCATTTTTGTCAAATCACACCTTTGCCTATAAACTTTTAATCGTGGCTTTTATTCAAGGCACACGTGATAGGACCTGGATGCTTGTTGTACAGGGTGCTTCTTGCGACTTGAATAAAGACTAAAAACCAGCTCCTCCCCAGACTAAAAATGGGGGTATATATCCACCCCCAACAATCGGTATATTGACGCTCATGGTTACTAAACTACCTCGATTTAATTTTTCCGTTATGGATTTCATAATTAAACGTTCATGAATATGTCTCTTTTTGTAGCTATAACACAACAAATTATGAAATCACACGCATAATAATAATAATAATAATAATAATAATAATAATAATAATAATAATAATAATAATAATAATAATAATAATAATAATAATAATAATAATAATAATAATAATTAATAATAATTAATAATAATAATAATAATAATAATAATAATAATAATAATAATAATAATAATAATAATAATAATAATAATAATAATAATAATAATAATAATAATAATAATAATAATAATAATAATAATAATAATAATAATAATAATAATAATAATAATAATAATAATAATAATAATAATAATAATAATAATAATAATAATAATAATAATAATAATAATATACAGCTCATTTGCTCCCATTTCAGCGCATTTGGGCTAAACAAGCAAAACCAACGCTGCCCTCACAGGTACCAATTTACCCATGGGGGTAGAGAAGCAATTATGGTAAAGTGTCTTGCTCAAGGACACAAGCACCCCGGTCGCAGCTGGGATTCGAACCCACATTCTGACGACTCAGCCATCAGAACACAAATTCGGTGCACTAAACCGCTCGACCATGGCACTCCATATAGACCCACATCTGTAGAATTTCAGCAACATATACTTTCGTTTCCAAGGAATAAAACATTCGCACTCTAAACATTTGTCAACCACAATCACTCATACAAAATTTCACCCATA
Source organism: Zoroaster sp. YZ-2022 (assembly GCA_029582265.1). Classification (NCBI taxonomy): domain Eukaryota; kingdom Metazoa; phylum Echinodermata; class Asteroidea; order Forcipulatida; family Zoroasteridae; genus Zoroaster; species Zoroaster sp. YZ-2022. The sequence continues at coordinate 19,224,261 of CM055825.1, read as the reverse complement.
AAACTTATATACAATATAATACATACATTCTCAAGGTTTTCAAACACAATGTCTTTATTTACAATTCAAACTTAAACAACTATTGATATATCGCAAACGTAAACATACGCGCCGTGTTTACAAGACAGAGATAGGAAAGAAGAGATTTTGTGTTTGATGGTTGTCACTGTCTCTGGGCTGATGGGCGAAACTTTGCCTAAAGGTATGACATCTATTTGAAGAGGCGGTTTATTGCGTCCAAAGGTGAAGGGGAGGAGTACCGATAAATGCAGTGTACTCTTATGGGATGGTAAAATGTCTGTAAAAAAAAAAGAGAGAAAAAGAGAGAGAGAGAGGGGGGGAGGGAAGGGGAGAACGCACTCCCATTCCCTCACTGTGCTTTGTTTTTCTCTCCCTTTGATTATTTCATTGTAATTTTTGTAGTACTGAAAAATAATTGTTTTCGATTCTCAGCCCCCCCCCCCTAAAAAATGTTCTGGATCCGCCCATGGAAATGCATATACTTTTAGGGAATTCTATTGCACTTATTAGGCTATATAAGACAAATAATTAATTGCTTTCGTTTGAGAAACTTGTGAACGAAAAAAATCGGTCAAAGATTATTGCCGGTAAAATAAAAACTCAAATTAATAAAAAATGATGGGTACTCATCTTGCACGAGGGCGTGTGCAATCTTCCGATTGGCCAGCGTGGCTGTCAATTGGAGTCAAGCTCGTTTTATATATCGCTTTTATACAGTTTCCTACATTCGATTTTTTTTCTCGTTTAATAACGATATTATCTTTCATGGGTCTCTTGAGCTACACATCATTTTCACCATGCAAAGCTACAAGTCTTACTACCAATTAAGTTGGAAATTTGTTTTACAAATGTTACTAAAATGACGGCACCTTTTACTTAGACAGAAAGATTTCAATGGATATCTGATACCAGCATCAACTTGATGTATAAGTTTCATGTCGAGCTCACCAATAGTCAGACTGGTCCCGTGTTGCTATCCTATCAAGGATAAAGACAAGCTCCATGCGCTTCATTCAAGGGATTTCATTGGATACGTCGTGCTGAAGATCTGACGTCACGCTTCGAGGTTCGCGCGCTAGCTGCCAACCAAGGTCAAAGTTGAATCTCGGAAAAAACATGGAGGTATCTGGCGTAAGGGTGCACCCCACTAAATAAACTCCCATAGTAAACAGTGCTAAATACAAAATATTCAAAAATCATTAAAAAATACTTAGAAGTCCCACAGTTTTTAAAACCAAAAGAAAAAATATTGATCGATATATAACCTTTTATATTCTTCTCTATTTACTTTCTAAAGTCCAGGTTTCCAGGGAGTTATTCTCATCCCAATGAAAACCACCCTCTACAGTAGTGAAAACGTCCACACTGAAAAGCAGCCATTTTGGAAAAAGGCCTTACGCTTGAAATCAAATTAGGACCACTTTTCAGGGCCTAGTGTGTCCAAAATACTCACAGTTGGTGCCAAGGACCCCAGGTTATGATAGTGGGCCATTTTACACAATCCATCAAATGAATGGGCCTCAAATCTTTGTTTTTCAGAAAAATTTGAGGGCATACACTTTATGATAAATAGCTCGGCGCATGAATTCCTCACTATTTAGTGGGGTGCACCCTATAAAGAGATGATTTTTTTCAATTTGACTTGGGAACACACTAAGGACATCCAGTATATTGCAGAGGTCATGTTTCTGAAAAAAAATTGAAAAATATTACTCCACTGCAAAATGTCAGCTTTAAACATATTTGGTTCGTCTATGATGTTTCTGTGCAGTTTGCAATGGATAACCATGCATTGTGTATGCATTATTGTATTTCTTGGGTGCAATGTTTTTCTTTACAAATTTCTTTAAATAACAATTAGTTTCCTCCTTGAATATTTAAACAATATCTGAGATATTATCTAAAGGCAATTTCAGAAAGTTTTACAAAATTAACCTTATTAGGGGCGGATCCAGGTTGACAGAAAATGGGGCCTCATACACAATGAATCATACGCTGAGGGGGCAAATCACGAGCCTTTCTTCACATGATGTGCTGAGAAGAAAATGTAAAATGTAAATTGTTTCATGGTAAACAGACCACAAAGAGAAAGAAACATCCCAACCCTGCATACATCCCCCATGTATATACAGGTCCTTGCAAAGAGAGTTGATAGGTGATGGAGAGGGGGCAGGGAATGGTACAATCAGTTGTACACAATTTCAAAACCTTCATTATTAATGCATGCATTCCTGAACCAGTACTATTTTAGAAACAACTACTTGTAATAGTTTTGTGAATTTTACTAATGCAACACACATGTAACACTAATTAAAGACAACAAATAACAACCAACTTCCAATGATAATGCACAATTTCAATAGCCGAAAAAGAGCACATGCAGACTATGGTATTAATTTCACAATTCCACATACCTTTTTGTTGTAACAGTACTGTATTCATCCAATAAAGACCTGAAATACAAGGATATTGAATGGGAAAATTTAATGTAAAGATTTTTCATTTATTATCAGCCTTACTGATACTGTAAACAAAAAGCACACATTTAAATCCCACCATCAAAACAAACCATGGACGACGCCATTTTTGAATCTATAGGGTGCACCCACTAAATAAACTCCCATAGTAAACAGTGCTAAATACAAAATATTCAAAAATCATTAAAAATACTTAGAAGTCCCACAGTTTTTAAAACCAAAAAGAAAAATATTGATCGATATATAACCTTTTATATTCTTCTCTATTTACTTTCTAAAGTCCAGGTTTCCAGGGAGTTATTCTCATCCCAATGAAAACCACCCTCTACAGTAGTGAAAACGTCCACACTGAAAAGCAGCCATTTTGGAAAAAGGCCTTACGCTTGAAATCAAATTAGGACCACTTTTTCAGGGCCTAGTGTGTCCAAAATACTCACAGTTGGAAGCCAAGGACCCCCAGGTTATGATAGTGGGCCATTTTTACACAATCCATCAAATGAATGGGCCTCAAATCTTTGTTTTTCAGAAAAATTTGAGGGCATACACTTTATGATAAATAGATCGGTGCATGAATTCCTCACTATTTAGTGGGGTGCACCCGTAAGTGAATTCACGAGCCTCGAAGTGTGACGTCAGATCTTCAGGCTAACCAATTGTGCACGTATGTATGTTTTTGTTTTTATGTAGCAGTAAGGTTTGCGCACCACTGGTTTTTCTCAGAACCAACAACTTTTACAACTCCTACCGGTATAAGAGATTGTCTTCATGGTGCTGCTGTAAACCTTACTTCTACATACTGTATTTCCACCATGCAAATCAAAACCTACTTATGTTTCAATGTTTTACAAAAAAGTTACCAGACGACAACTTTGTGTTAATTCAACATAACAATTTATCATTTCTATATAAAGATAAAAAACACTTCAGACGAAATGATTTCTCATGATTAACTTTCCCAATGAACTTTGACCAACTTTACACGATACTAATTTGTTAATTCAATATTCTGGTAATTACCAGTGAATGTACATTCCCTTTCGGAGTTTGTTTAGTCTGAATCTGGCACTAATTGTTTCATGGATGGATTTTACCGCATATTTTCCTCAAGCAATCGGATTACCCGCAATGCTACTGGAGATAGAAGTCGTTCTCGTCCTCGATTAATTTGGTTTATCGACACCCTGATTACCCGAGCGAGACTCGGTATCGTCCTCCGAGGAGCCTTTACTGTTCGTGGTGGATGAACTGAACGTGTTCGATTTTCTTCTCCAGAACGCGTTCATGACCATCTTTGCGGCTGCGGCGGAGTCGACTGAGGAAGAAGCAGCGCTCAATTCCGGGTCTCGTTTTCCTTTGAGGCCGACGCCGACACCAGCTGTCCTACGGGATGAAACCGAGGCAGTATCGACAGTATTGACGTTCGTTAACCGTTTCAACGGCGGTCCGGTATCGAGAAATGACTGTCGGCGGCTGAGTCTGTTGGACGGGGCCTTACGATCATCGTCAACGGCGATGAATGGGTTGGTCATGTACGACGGATATTGACCCTGCAATTGGTAATTGTAACCGACCGGGACCACTTTGGCCTTCTTCCGGAACGATTCAGTCACTTGGTGTTCGTACCGCTTGAAGATCTGTGTAAATTCTCCCTGCCAGGCTGCGCGCTCAGACCGACTGCGTTCCACTCTGCTCCTGAGATCTACAGGTTGAAGATTCTGGGTCATTCTCCATTGCCCGTAGGCATTGTGCGTCCTCTCTGCGTCCGTTGTCAGGCTGGGATTGGAGAAAGGTACCGGCGAGGGATAACATTTGGCAGTGATGAGCTCCTTGCTCGTTCCTCCCTCTTCAGTCCAGGTCCTAGTCAATCCCACGAGTTTGGCCGAGTTGATGTTAGGCAGTGCCGGCATGGTATTGGCGCGGGTGAGTTTTCGGATCGTACTGCTTCGGGCTCGTTCGGGGTTCCCACCGTCGCTGCTATCTGATGACGAGCCGCCTCTGTCTCTGAGGAGACCCTGACCGTCACTGACTCCTCCTGATGACGGGCTCACAGCCCGCCGTAACTTTCCTGGCGCCGAGTTGTTGCCATTTGGGTTCTTTTTCACTGTGAGCCAGGGTTTATCGTAAGACCGATTCCTGGCTCTTTCGGATGCTTCAAGTTGCCTCTCGTGCTCCTGTCCCCAATCTGTCGCATTCCAATGCCTCGCGTTGTCTCGGTGTTCTTCGCTCGCGCCATTTTTTCCCAAAATCCTCGACACACTCTTGTGCCCCAACCGGCAAGCCTCCAGCAGTGGCGTCATGCCACACTTGTTCGCGTTGTCAAGCTTCTCTCCAAAGTGTTTAAATTTCTTCACCATCTCGGTCACCACATTGGCATTCCCACTCGACGCGGCGTAAAACAGAGCCGTATTGCCGTACCGATCTCGGTGATTCAAATCATAGTCCACGGCTTTTAGGAATATTTCAACCAGATCCAGCCGGCGGTACATACAAGCGTATATCAGTGCGTTGCGGCCCTGTTTGTCTGGGAGGCCCACCAGAGCCCCCATCTCAAGCAGCAACCTGGCGATCCCTACTCCCCACGGTTCCTGCTCCACCAATGTGCAGAGGATAAGGGGCGTGCGGTGGTTGCCATCCCGGCAGTTCACATCATCACCGGCGGACACAAGTTGGCGGACGTCGTGGAATTGTCCGCGGCGGATTGCGACGTGGATGTCCGGGAGGCCCCTCCACATGTTCGCTGCCATCTTTCCACGCGGTGTCCTCTCAGTCGACCATGTGGATCAGGTCCCTCTTGTTGTTGTATTCAGTACCATCAACATAGATAGCTCATTGTTAACCCCCTGCACTGTAAAACAAGAGTTTCTTCCGTCCGCTGTATCGAAACAATATCGGCACTTCACTTTGCAAAACTATTGCTTATCCTTGTAAAATCTAGAGCCTAGCTACAGCTAGAAATCTGTATTTTCTTAAACTGTCATCAGTAACTTTATTTTGGCAGCGGTGATAATGATTATGCTTCTTAATACAGTTAGTTGTCAGTCCTAATAAACCAATTTCACAAAGTGACAACGCTGTGACTACCTGAACACACACACACGCGGCTTGTCAATATTGAGGGGGAGCTACGCATTTACTTAATGCGGGGTTGTGCCATCCATGCATTCATTCAATTGTGTCACATGCATCAAGTAAGGCAATAAAAGAAACTCGTAATAAATGTGAACACAGTCCCTTGTAACGTAAAACCAGTGTTTTCAATTTCTTTTTAATGAAAATCACAAAAAGTCCTAGTAAGTATTTGGCGGGTCCGAGGCTATAATCTTTCAGGTTGTTGTGGACTTGGCAAAGAAGGATGGTTTATATTTCACTTTTGGGAATACCAAAACAACGTAAGTTTTTAATACAAGTAGCGCTGAAGTGTTACTTTACAGACTGAAACTTTTCATTTAATGAAATAGTGTAAGTCTAGACGTCTGTTAGATGCTCAGGGGGCGGATCCGATAATTTTCGAAAGAGAGGGATCCAGATGGTCAGAATTTATTCGTTTCAAGTTCAGACGTAGACTTCCCATGAACGTATATTGTAAGAAACAAATGTTAGTTGCTTTGTTACAAACGTCTGAAGGTCTCTCCAGGAAGGTTAAAAAAATGCAAATTGTGAGGGGGCGGTTCATATAGGCCTCGGTAGTGGGGCACATACTCCCATGCAACCCCCTCCCCCATTTACGCATTTGGCCCAGTTTATGATTTATGACTGCAAGGTTAAAACATTTCTCTCTAACGATATAACTTAATAAGCTGAAATTATCACAGCCGATCTTGATTCAAACAGAGCAAATTATACAGTGTCGTAGAAGCAAATTTTGCGGACATAAAGCAGGGTTTAATGCCTTCTCTTAGTAAGTAGTGGTCCAGCAGTGTCCGAAGAAACTACCACAATTCACATGATTGGGAATCGAACCCGAGACATTATTATTTACGCCAATGTCTCCTCAATGCAGATTGTAAGGAGTGTCCTTCCAAAGATTTGGTAAGTTTCTTTTGATGCTCAATTTAGATATTCGAGCTCAGTGACTCACATTCTTGGGAGCTAGGGATAAGTAAGCATATTCCTTCATAATTTTAGAGGGGAGAATGAGCAATGTAATCGTCGCTGAATTTTTGTCCCCAAACTGTAAAAATAGAATTTATAATTTAAACACACGCAAAATAAACCCGTTTAGGAATGCGTTTAAATGCTAAACGGCCATCCTCTGTACATGTCACAAAGCTAAACGTGCTCAGCTTTTTGACACCTGTTCATATGGTGTTTAGCATTCAAACACACATCACAGAAAAAGCACAATCTAAACATGTTTTAGGCTAAACGTGTGAAAAAAAATGAGTACAAGCTAAGTGTTTAGAAATGTGTTTAAATTCTAAACACTATTTTTACAGTGCACTTGTTATAAAATTCGGGCATACTTTCGCATCAAGTCTGTATATTTGATCGCTGTATTAACTTTGTTGGACCAATACTTATAAACATGGACAATGTCGTCACGATGAACAGGGCATGGAATCGGAATGCTAGTTTTAAATGATCTCAGTAACTGAAAATAAGGTCATATTACCGTTGCTGGTGCATATAAAGTGAGCCAGTAATTTTCAGTCAATGTGTCCATCTTAAACTAGGACACCGATTCCATGTCCTGTTGAAAGTCTGCTCTGATCGTGACGATACTATCCCTTTAACTGTGTGGTGACGCGATCGCCGGTTTTTACCCCCTTCTTAAGCACCTGCCTGTAGCTGTATGGGTGTGGCCAGAAGGGACTGGAGTTTTAATTTTAAAACCTATCATTTGAAAAACAATATGGTGTTTCTTCATATTTGTCATAACAATAGACCTATCAGTGCTTCTAAATAGTACTGACGTTTTTTTAAACAAATAAATAAAATAATTAGGTCTATAATAACAATAATAATAATGACAATTGAAAAAATCCATGGATTTGATCCCTCCCTTGTATGAGACTGTCTGTTTGAATATTAGACAAAACACTTGAATCAAATCATTACAAAGTATTGATCGAAGACTGATTCTTTACCCGTGGTTAATTTGGGTAAACCTCCCCGTGTTTCCCCATATCCCCGTTTATCATTCAATAGGCTAATGGTTGATTTGAATGATTTTGCTGCTATTTCGTTCAAGTGAAAATATCTCAAAACATTGTATAAACCTGCAATTGCTGGACAGTAGAATTAGTACAGTAGCAAATGCAAAGTATCCATGGCTTGGCTATACACAGTCCTGAATCCAGTGCTGGGCTATACTGTGATGTACTGAATCCATCAAAATCAGGGTATGGATTTTGGAGGTTTTGGGGGTAGTTAGGGTTTATTCCAACTGAAAACATATAACAACTTTTATCGGTCGTCAGGGGATGAACGGATGTCAGTTCATGGTTATGATCATGGGTTCCTCCCACCACCCTCACCCCTCCCCCATATCATAACAAACAATTGCCGCCATTTGTCGTATGTAATGGCGCTTGAGCCCTGCCAGCAGACAGTAATAGTGACCTCCTTTTGTTCCCCTCTATTGTTCTGACCGAGGACCTATTGTCCCTTCTTTTGTTCTCATTGTGTTTGGATTCGAAAGTTTTGAAGCAATCTCCATTGGTTTTGTATACAAAGCCCTTCTCAGGACCTCTGAAAACAATTCTCTGAATAAAATTTGAAACAAGTTCTGCAGTGCGCAGCCAGTCATAATCCCATATCTATAATAATGATGACACCCAAACGAACAAAGAAACAAAAAATTAATAAATCTTTAAACAAATCTTCCCCCTTTTTGCTTGTTTTTCACAAATTATTCGTTTTTTATGGCATGAAAAAATCTGGGGATACATTCCCCCACCCCCATGATAGGATGATATTTTTAATTATCATTTCATAATCCCCAAGTCATGAAGTCATGATATCTGGGTCAGATTTCTATGTTTACTCAACTGCATAAACTTCAATATATAGGCCGTCAATGGAAAGGTTCACACTAATAGCTGGACACGTATAGAGGGCAGCATTCACACACACTGAGCCTATATGGGCAAATGTGACCGTGGGTTTCGAACTCACGTCTATCTTGTCTTCAGTCAAAATCCCAGCCGAAAAAACCACGCACGCATGCGAGTCGAGTGGCGAAAAGATTTTTAAATACCGCCACCATACGTTAAAAAACAGGAAATCGACGACTATTTTATGACATACGAGTTAATCACGGAAACAGTCGTTGGTAAAGTGCGCTAATCAGGCTGCTGTGTCTCACGCCCAAAACACAACCTTGTATCCCACGCCGAAACGCATGAAACACAATCACACAGCAGAGTGCCTCCGAGAATGAATCAGACTCTGCAGCACTGCAGCCGATTCATGGATACGACCGATTGCAAACGCTACACTTGGCTGTCTAATTTCGGTCAACTGAGGGCATCATTGCAACTGATTTAAAATAATAATTTTGGTTGTTGCAATCGAAATCAGCTGTTGCGTTTTTGCAGGTCTTCAGATACAGTTTTCTCGAAGATGACAGCATTTCAGAGGGAATTATTTCACAGGAAGATTGGTACTAGTATCAACTTTATAAACAGTAAGCTTTCAGATTGAAACTAAACAATTTTGTTTTTGACCCTTATCAATCCTATTGAATCCCTTTAACCCGTAGCATTGAATGTTGTCCTCTTTCGGCTGCTCCCGTTAGGGGTCGCCACAGCGGATCATGATCTGCATATTTGTTTTGGCATAGGTTTTACGCCGGATGCCCTTCCTGACGCAACCCTCCCATTTATCCGGGCTTGGGACCGGCACGAAGCATGCACTGGCTTGTACATCCCCAGTGGCTGGGTTCAATTCGGCTTTCGCAGCAATTATGGTAAAGTGTCTTGCTCAAGGACACAAGCACCATGGTCGCGGCAAGGCTTCGAACCCACACACTCTGACGACTCAGCCATCAGAACACAAATCCGATGCACTAAACCGCTCGACCATGGCACCCCACAACCCGTAGCATTGAATCCGCGGTTTAATTCGCGGCAAGTTTGATCTTCGTTTTATTTTGACAATTGCCAGAATTCCAGCATTTTATCAGAAGTTTCCGGGTACTCCTTCCAGGGAAAAAATGTGTCTTGTAACTAAACGGTAGAAATCTTCAAATGGAAAGAATAGAACCATGTGTTAATATTGAGGGCAGCCATTTTGAAACGTGAATGCATAATTTTGGTTTGCCTGTGAAGGGTCATACACTCTGGCGCTGTGACATTGAAGTCATGTTATTGATGAATTTATAAGTTGAAGGAACTAGTTGAGTACGGTCCGAAAGTTATTCCCTTTGAGCAGAGATGAAGTATTTTTCAAATAATTTATACCAGTAAAATACCCAACCAGCATGTCGCCAACCCGTCGCGATGGGCCTACTGACATATATAATGCATTCATGACGTATTGCTATTAATAGCCTGATACAGCTCAGAAGCTAGGTTTGCCTTAGTACAATCACATTTCTTTGAGGATTTGAGGAAAACGGTTGGGATATAAGCCAGCTAAAAATGGAAAACGAAGAAAAGACTGGAGAGCCACCGATTCCGGCGACATTACCGCCGTACAGCGATAATCAACCGCCTGTCGGGTCCGAATACCCACCACCTGGACATTAATCATTTCCTCCAACCACTCTTACTCAAAGGTATGCTAGTGATACTATGAGCAGACACGCAATTACCAGCAGCGTGTTCTGGGCTCTATTTCTCGTATTTCTCGTCTTTGTCGCCCCCTTTTCCAATGACGATCATGGAAATGTGTGTCTAAGCGTCTGGGGTAACCGCGAGACAAGTCTGGGGGCTCAAGACGTCTTATTCAAGGAGAGAATATGGGTTTTGCTATCTGTTTCGCCTTTCTGTCAAACGCTGGTTAGGGACGATATTTGCATCATGAACAATACCGCCTCAATTACTGTGAACCCTGCATTGTTCTCCTGGATATGGAATGCTGCACTTCAGCCGAAGTCTATTTATTTTGAGTACAATGCGTATTACGTGAACAGACGCCAACCTGTTGTATTCACAAGACGGTCCAGAATTAGGCGGTACAAATGTCCATGCGTATACTATCATAACACCGTCGCTTCATTCCATGCATTGCTGGAAGGTGATCTTGTATTCAAGCTCAACCCGGGGCCTGTATTCAATGGACATCAATCTAATGAGTATCGTCAGAACAATAGAAAACACCCTTCGGTGCGGATCACGTCATGTCATCCGGAGCAATCAGCCAAGGCTATCCATAATACCAGGAACCTACTGAACCTCGTCAATGTAAACATTAGAACTTGTAATCAAAACGGGGACTTGCAACCGAAGCATAAACCATTGGTATCATGTACTTGGAACTGTCAGTCAATCCGGAACAAGACAGCTGCTTTTCATGACTATTTGTGTGATAATAAAATCGATCTATGCGCACTTACTGAAACATGGTTGTCTAAGGATGACGACGCTGTCAAGGCTGAATGCACACCTGCTGGATACAGGTTTTATGGCTGTCCTCGTTCTGATAGAGGTGGTGGTGGTATTGCTCTAGTGGCACGCACGGGTTTAACTGTAAAGGAAATCGCTACAGGAGTTGAGACCTCGTTTGAATATGCGGAGTATATGGTCAGATTGGAAAACAAAAGACTGAAAGTCGTAATTCTTTATCGAACACCATACTCCGAAGCACACCCTGTAACGGTGTCAACTTTTCTACGCGAGGTTACAGAATACCTGGAGACTATTGTGATGTCGAACGAACCCCTTCTTATAACTGGAGACTTTAACATTCACGTTGATGTTCCGGATGATGCGGATGCCAAACAGTTTTTGGATCTCCTTGAGTCTACGGCGCTAACTCAGCATGTAAACACGCCTACGCAGCGATCGGGCCACACCCTTGACTTAGTTATTACCCGTGAGTCAGAGTGTATAGTCCAGACTACACCTATCTCGGACTGTTATCTATCCGATCACTGCACAGTTTTGTATAACTTGGCATTGCATAAACCACAGCTGACAGTAAAAGAAGTGCGCTTTAGGAAAACAAGAGCTATTGACATTGGCGCTTTTCGGGACGACCTCAAATCTTCCCAGCTGTGTCAAAATCCGCCTGACACGCTTCTTGATCTTGTGTCTTCCTATAACTCAACTCTATCCGGTTTACTCGATAAGTACGCCCCATTAAGGAAAAAGACCATCACTGTGCGTCCTCGCGTGCCATGGTTCAATGATGAGATAAAGGCAGCCAAACAGCTACGTCGGAAACATGAACGGATTTGGAGGAGGACTGGGCTTGAGTCAGATAGATTGCGGTTTAAAATCTCGCGCAATCGAGCCAACCACACAATGGAGCTGGCACGACGGGAGTATTACACCAACTTTATTAATGACAACAGTGGCGATCAGCGGAAACTTTTCAAGGCGGTCAGCACATTACTGGGTGGAGGATCAGAAGAACAATACCCCCCACATGCCGACCCTGTTTGCCTGGCGGACGATTTTGGCAAGTTTTTTGTACGCAAGATCGACAATATTCGCACCAAATTGGATAACCTTGACGTCATCCCGCCTGAATCTATAACGGGCACAGGAACTGCATATTCTGGACCGTTATTCACTAAATTCCAACCTGTTACAGCTGAGGAGGTTAGGAAACTTGTCTCAAGCTCCCCGAGCAAGTCTTGTGAAAATGATCCCATTCCTACTCACATTGTGAAGGACTGTATGGATGAGCTTCTGCCAGCTATTTTTAGCATGGTTAACTTATCCCTTTTTGATAGTCAATTTCCTGACTTGTGGAAAGAAGCTCTTGTGAGGCCCAAGTTGAAAAAGCCCAGCCTCGACTTGGTTAAAACGAACTATCGCCCAGTTAGTAACCTTGCTTTTCTCTCGAAAGTTACTGAAAAGGTTGTAGCTCAGCAAACATCTCAACATATGTCAAGTTGTCAACTGTATCCTAAATTCCAGTCAGCCTACCGCCAACACCATAGTACCGAAACGGCACTGCTGCGCGTGCGCAATGACATTCTGATTAATATGAATAAACAACATGTTACTCTGGTGGTGTTTCTAGACCTCAGCGCCGCATTTGATACGGTAGACCATGGTGTGCTCCTAGGGCGTCTGGAGCAAAAGTTCGGCATTTGTGCAGATGCATTGGCCTGGTTTAGATCTTACCTCACAAAGAGATCACAGCGCATAGTAATTAAAGATGCCAGATCAGCCAGCTATGACCTAAAGTTTGGGGTACCACAAGGCTCCTGCTTGGGACCGCTATTGTTCTCGATCTACACAAGCGAGCTGTTTACTATCATCAGTCACCATTTGCCCACGGCACACTGTTACGCGGACGATACTCAGCTGTATCTTGCGTTCCAACCTAATGACAGTGCTGCCCAAGACTCGGCAATGGAGGCAATGGAGGCGTGTTTGCAGGATATTCGTAATTGGATGATTAGGGACAGGCTTATGATCAACGACGACAAGACTGAATTTATGGTCATTGGTACACAGGCGCAACTGCGTAAAGTCCATCAGAACAGCCTAACCGTCGGTGAATGTGAGGTTTTTCCCAGTGATGAAGCCATACGGAATTTAGGGGTGTGGATCGACAGTTCCTTCACCATGAGTGCTCATATAACAAAAACCTGCAAGAGCGCATTCTACCACCTACACAACATCAGATGTATCAGAAAATACTTAAACAGAGATTCGACCGAGAAATTAATTCATGCATTTGTAACCAGCAGACTGGATTACTGTAACGGACTTTTATATGGTCTACCTAGTAATTTGACATCTAAACTTCAGCGCGTCCAGAATGCGGCGGCAAGATTGTTGTACCGTGCACCTAAGCATTGTCATATCACTCCATTATTACATGCATTGCATTGGCTACCGGTTAAATTCAGAATTGACTTTAAGATTATAATTATGACTTTTAAGGCTATTTATGGCACTGCTCCTGAATATATATCTGATTTAGTAACTTTAAGACCTAATTCGACATATAGTCTTAGATCTAATGATAAGTTTCTTCTATCGCCACCCAAGTTTAAGACTCTGCCTACAATTGGCGATAGAGCCTTTACTGCAGCAGCGCCGAAACTGTGGAATGCTCTCCCCTACGATGTCAGGAGCACATCAAATTTTATCGCATTTAAACAGAAACTAAAAACAATACTTTTTAACCAAGCATATAAATAGAACGTTTTTATATATAAGTTAGTTAGTTTACTATTGTCTGATTATTTTTAAATTTTCATTTTATTATCATTTTATTTATTTCAAAACTGTACAATGTTATATTATAAATTACATGTATATGTATATATTTTATCATTTTAGGTTAGCTTATCATAGAAACTTTTAGTATTATATAGTTCTTTTTGTTAGGCGCATTTGAAAATTTGTAGTTGAATTTGCGCCATATAAATAAATATTATTATATTATTATTATTATTGTTCTGTGTGAGCATTTACGAGCTTATTTCAGCTTATAAATAACTTTCCTAACCCCAGAAAAAATACTAATTCAACATTTCAATCTATTTGTACCGTGTAATCGGCCAAAATACAGGTGATAGGCTATATCTTTTATCTTAATCCCAAGTTGTTTTTGAAGTAACGAGCAGAAATTCTCCAAAATAAATATTGAATTGATCGTGTTATATGAGCATCCAGCTGCAGGCCAATATGTGGGAAAATCATTTTACTAAATCATTTTACATCGTGATTATTTGGGAATGGAATCGGGCCACACTAAAACGTTGGCTTGTCGTAACCCTCCCCAGACCCACCCCAACTCAACCTGAGTGAAAAATAAATCATTTGGGTTTGAAACATTAATTTGTACAAAATAAAAACCATTATTATTACATTTTGAGAAATTTCAAACCATTTTCGAATAACATTTTGGAAATTTTTGAATTTTGGGGCAGTTTTTGAGATTTCTTTCAGTTAGTTTTAGAGAATCATGAACTCCGCTGGTTACAAACAAAAATACTCACGGTAACATAAAAAATAGGTTCATCGAGGGAGCGAAATCAGGTGTTTTTTTAAAAGGGGGTGGGACAAGTTCTCCCATGTAGGTTTGGTTGCCTCGATTTGAAAATAAAGTCAAATTTGTGACAACCTGAGTTCACAATATGATCACTCATCACGCCCTAGGCCTTAGTAACAAAAACAAACAGATTATCATGAGAGCATATTTTTAATTGTCATTATCGTTTTCATGGTCTGGTAAGCGATACACTCCATCAATGATGACACTCAAATAACCCATTTGAAAGTCTATAATGCCACATGTACAATATGTAAGAAAATAATTATGGCAATTTAGTTAATGAGGTTCAGTCTAAAATGCGTACGTGCGGAACAACTTGTCAATGAGAAACAAAACCTGCAATGCATTTCTGATTACTAAGATTACATTACAGATCATGTGAGTCAGTCTATAATGTTATCCCCTCTATGGACCAGTGTATGATATTTCAAATAAATTTGAAGTAAATGTTTTTTTTCCAGAACACTTCTGAGTTCAGTTTGAACTTTCATACTTTAGATCGTCATGTAGAATGCATGAAGACTATTTACCAATGGGGTTATTCCATGCAAACTCACCCTCACCCTCACCCTCCAAGTAGTCGATGAGATCAAATATCTCGGGATTATTCTTAACAATCGCCTTACTTGGGACAGTCATGTGAGATATATTACATCACGATCTAACAGAATGTTAGGGTTAATATCTAGTATGGCCACCGGTCTCTCTACGAATGCTCTTTTTTGTCTCTACAAGTATTTGGTTTTACCAATATTGGAATATGGTTTGCCTGTATGAAATCTGCATACCCAAAAACTTGCAGACGACTTGGAGAGGATACAAAGGAGAGCATCGCGTATTGTCCTGAAACAACGGAGGATGGAGATGTCTTACCCCGACAGACTATAACTTCTTAATTGGTTCACTCTTGCATCTCGGAGGAAGTACTTATTACTTTCTTTTGTCACCAAGTCATTATATAACAAAGTCACCAGTGATGCTGTTAGTAATACTGTTCATGTGAATACTCGACACATTGAAGATCTCAAGTTTGTTCACCTCAAGGCTCAGACTCGGCGTCTACATCACACTCCTATACATGCATTTCCAAGAATGTGGGATGAGCTCTCAAAACAACTTCGAACAGATTTAGTCATATTACCAATTAATGCTTGGATGAACAAACTTAAGAAATTTATTTGTAAGCGGATTTAGACACAGGCTGGTTTACTGTAATGTTTACATTTTTATTTATTGAAATTATTTGTTTTTATTTTTTATTTTTTATCTATATATTTTTTGCTTTGCATTTATATATATTTTCCCAACCTATTTATTTGTTATTATATTTATATATATATATTTTTTTTTTTATATGTGTATGCATGTTCGTGCTTTGTGGTTTAATTGCTCATTGTGTTGAGCTGATTTTTTATTTTTATTTATTTTTTTAAATTTATTTATTTATCTTCTTTTTTTTTTTATATGTTATACCCACTGGTATTAAGTATTTTCTTGAGTCCTGTTCATAGTTATATATTTGTCTCTGTATGTAGGGATGGGCAGTGCTGTACTGCGCTGGTAGGTTGGACTGTGGGAGGTATGGGAGGGGGCTTTATTGGTTGTTCTCCTTGGTTTTTTATAGCCTATGTAGTTTTACCCACCTGTTATTTAATTTTTTAATCAATGAATGTCGGTTTTTCTTTTTAAATAATATTAGTATAATTCTGTATATACAGCGGCGTGGCAGGACTTTTTCAGAGGGGTGGGGCACAGGGGAATTGCTTTCATATTTTATATGCGTACGAACTAGGTGCATATGCCTGCCCCCAAACAAGGATGGACCAATCATACCTTCACTGGAGGTTTCGCTGGGAAGGGGGAAGGGGGGGTCCATGGCCCCTTAAAAGATTTGAGAAAACTGCCCACCCCTAGCTATATACAATATTTGCAACTTGGGCCTGAAAATACTGATATTGCATTACTGTATGCATACCCCCAAATCCCTTATTATGATTTTAAAAAAATATTCATACCTTCATTGGAGGTTTGGCTGGGAGGGGGGAGGTGGGGAGTGTTGGGGTCCGTGGCCGCCTTGAAAGTTTTTACAAAACTGCATTACTGTATGTATACCCCAAATCCCTTATTATAATTTTTGAAAGTATGCATACCATCATATTATTTTAATCAATCGTAACTTAAACTCTTAAACTCTTACATCTTAAAACATTGTATCACATCTATGTGTGTAAGAACATTCAGTTTTATATCTTTTCTCTTTCATGGTCAAACGATATTTTCATATAATATGTATTTTGCTTTAATATACAGTCCACATGTACAGTCCACATGTACAGTCCACAAGTACAGTCCACATGTACAGTCCACATGTACAGTCCACATGTACAGTCCACATGTACAGTCCACATGTACAGTCCACATGTACAGTCCACATGTACAGTCCACATGTACATTACTATGTACTGTACATGTATGTTTGTATGCATAACCCCAAACACTTGTTATGATTTTTCAAATACACACCATCACGGGTAGATCAACAACAAGCGATTTGGGGAGAGGCTGACCTGCGAGTGAGCACGAAGAGCTCATTCATGGCAAGGGTCTGGGGCCTGCTTAAGGGCCTTTGAAATTGTTTGATTTTATGCACTCCCTAATGCAATATCAGCATTTTTAGGGCCAAATTGCAAATATTGTATGTAGCTGCAGGGGTGGGCAGTTTTGTCAAAAATTTCAAGGGGGCCACGGACATCCCACTCTTTTTGAATACAATTGAGTAAAGATGATTTGATGGTGTACATACTTAAACAAATACATAACAAGTGTTTGGTGCAAACATGTACATCACTACCTATATACTGTACGGTGTACATTGTATATTGTATATTAAGCAAAATAACAATTATTTTAAAATATCGTCTAACCATGAAGTAGAAAACCGATTTTTTTAAAATACATATATAAAATATCTTAAGATGTAAGAATTTTAGTTACATGGGTAAACCGTTCATTAGAAGGAGGTGGTGGTTGTTTTTTTACAGAACCCAGACCCCAGCAAAACCTCCAACGAATGTATGATTGGTCCATCCTAGTGTTTGGGGGCAGACATATGCACCTATTTTCTAAACATATAAAATATAAAACCAATCTGACCACTCGTGTAGTCACCAGAGGGGTCCAAAATGGCACAAAAAGTCGTTATCGTTGTCATTATCGTTTTATTTGTCTACGTTCTGTAAAATATACGTCTGATATGGTTGCCTCGTTTTGAAAATAAAGTCATATTGTTAACACTATTGATATTACACCGACCCAAGTTCACGATAATGATCACTCATCACGCCCGAGAGAGCATATTTTTAATTGTCATTATCGTTTTCATGGTCATGTAAGCGATACACTTCATCAATTATGACATTTAATAACCCATTTGAAAGTCTATAATGCCACATGTACCACATGCAAGAAATATGGCAATTTAGTTCAAAATTCGTACCTAGGGAACAACCTGTCAGTCTCTGAGGTTCTCCCCTCTATGGACCAGTGTGTGATATTTCAAATAAATTTGAAGTAAATGTTTTTTCTCAGAACACTTCAGAAGTCAGTTTTGAACTTTCATATTTTAGATTGCCATGTAGAATGCATGAATGGCCGCCTGAAAACTATAGCCACGCCCCCTTTTCCCCTCCAAGTTACGTCGGTGGATTTTTGTGTCATTTTCAGAGGCTGTACCTCAAAATTGGGTAAAGATAATTTGCTGCAAATTGTTACACAGGTTGAATGACACCCAATCTGCTAGAATCTGCAAGAAAGTTAGGGGTTCTTCAAAACCCACAATTTGATAGTTGTGGGCCCTTCTGGGGACTACACGAGGTGTCACATTGCTTTCATATTTTATATGCGTACGAACTAGGTGCATATGCCTGCCCCCAAACAAGGATAGACAATCATACCTTCATTGGAGGTTTGGCTGGGAGGGGAGGGGGGGTGGGGGGTGTTGGGGTCCGTGGCCGCCTTGAAAGTTTTTACAAAACTGCATTACTGTATGCATACCCCAAATCCCTTATTATAATTTTTGAAAGTATGCATACCATGATATTATTTTAATCAATCGTAACTTAAACTCTTAAACTCTTACATCTTAAAACATTGTATCATATCTATGTGTGTAAGAACATTCAGTTTTATATCTTTTCTCTTTCATGGTCAAACGATATTTTCATATAATATGTATATATTTTGCTTTAATATACAGCAGACATGTACATTACTATGTACTGTACATGTATGTATGCATACCCCAAACACTTATTATGATTTTATGGGCAGATCGAGAACAAACGATTTGGCGAGAGGCTGACCTCCGAGTGAGCACGAAGAGCTCATTCATGGCAAGGGGTCTGGGGCCTGCTGAAGGGTCTTGGAAATTGTTTGATTTTATGCACTCCCTAATGCAATATCAGCATTTTTAGGGCCAAATTGCAAATATTGTATGTAGCTCATGATGCAGTTGTGAGCAACCTTTTTAATTTCTACATTCAACAGACGACGATATAGTTATTAATTAATTTATTTGTTTGCAAATATTGTTTGTAGCTATATGGGTGGGCAGTTTTGTCAAATATTTCAAGGGGGCCACGGACATCCCACTGTTTTTTGAGGGTGGTTTTGTCAAATGTTTCAGGGGGTCATGGACCCCTTTTGGATACATTTGATTAAAGATGACTTGATGGTGTACATACTTAATAAAATACATAACAAGTGTTTGGTGCATACATGTACATCAGTACCTATACTGTACGGTGTACATTGTATACTGTATATGAAGCAAAATAACCATTATTTTAAAATATCGTCTAACCATGAAGGAGAAAACCTTAAATATATAGATCGGATAAAATATCTTAAGATGTAAGAGTTTTAGTTACATGGGTAAACCGTCCATTAGAAGGAGGTGTTTTTTTTTACAGACCCCAGACCCCAGCCAAACCTCCAACGAGGGTATGATTGGTCCATCCTTGTTTGGGGGCAGACATTATGCATCTAGTTTCTAAGCATATAAAATATAAAAGCAATCTGACCACTCGTGTAGTCACCAGAGGGGTCCAAAATGGCAAAAAGTAACCTCCGCCATTATCGTTATCATTATCGTTTTATTTGTCTACGTTCTGTTGCCTCGTTTTGAAAATAAAAGTCAAATTGTTAACCCTACTGATATTACACCGACCCAAGTTCACAATATGATCACTCATTACGCCCGAGACAGCATATTTTTAATTGTCATTATCGTTTTCATGGTCATGTAAGCGATACACTCCATCAGTTATGACATTCAATAACCCATTTGAAAGTCTATAATGCCACATAGTATATGTAAGAAAATATGGCAATTAATGATATTTAATTCCAAATGCGCACGTGCGGAACAACCTGTCAATGAGTGAAGCGGATATAAGCATGGATGCTGTATGGATGCTTTACTTCGGTATACATAAGAGAAACAAAACCTACAATGCATTTCTGATTACTAAGATTACATTACAGATCATGTGAGCCTACAAAACCTACAATTTATAGTTTGATGAAATTCTTGCGTCGGGTGATAAACAATTGATTTAGTTTTGCCCTACACCGACGCGTTTATAGCACTGTATACTCAGTGCTTTCTGAGTGTCTGTGGAAAAACTTCTCAGGCGACTCGGGGGGGATTCGAACCCACGACCTCCTGCTTACTAGTGCAGAATGCATGAAGACTATTTACCAATATGGTTATTCCATGCAAACTCACCCAGAGGTTGTCAGTGACCGACATATCTCTATGGGAGTAATGAACACACAACAAATTTTTGCTCTCAACTCCAAGATGTTTCCGAGATATGGTCGCCTGAAAACTTTTTCTCCCTCCAAGTTACGTCGGTGATTTTTTTGGCATTTTCAGAAAATGTATCTCAAAATTGGGTACAGATAATTTGCTGCAAATTGTTACACAGGGTGAATGACACCCAATCTGCTAGAATCTGCTGTAGTTTTTTTTCTTTTCAAGTCAGAGGTTCTTCAAAACCCACCATTGAGCCGACTTAAGTTACTTGTTGCTGTTTTTGGGCCCCTCTGGTGCCCGATGTCGATTGGCCGGCTAGAATCCTATATAGCAGCGGGTGCCGTGACATTTATAGTTTGATGAAATTCTTACATTGGGTGGTAAACAACTGATTTAAATTTGCCCTACACCGACGTGTGTATAGCACTGTATACTCAGTACTTGCGTCATCGGGCAAGCTTGGAGGTCGAGAGGTTAAGACGTCTGCACCTACAATGCATTTCTGTTTACTAAGATTACATTACAGATCATGTGAGCCAGTCAATAATGTAATCCCCTTTATGGACCAGTGTATCAATATATCAAATACATTTGAAGCAACTGCTTTCTCAGAACATTTCAGACGTCAGCTTCGCCGTTCTAGTTTAGTTTTTATATATTTTTGTACAGATAGGCCTTCAGTCTAAACCAGCTATCGTGACCGCCTTGAAATCTTGACAAAGAGGCCACATGCTGGTAGCTAGTTGGCCAATGTGCAGTCACTAGTGCCACTCTGTACACACGCTCTGGACACTTCTGATGCAATATTCAACCCACTCTTGATTCCATGTCTGTTTCTATTGTGCACATGATAATGTGGAGGGGACTTTTACTCAGCAGTACGATAGCAATCCTTATGAATTTCTTTAAAGTTTGAATTTTCAGCAGGGGCACAGCCCTCCAGCGAGTGGGGGCACGTTACCACAGTCACCAGAGGCCGTAGTAAAACAAATCATATGGAACAACTAGTGAAAGCAAATAGTCTTAATTGTCATTATTCATTGTCTTGATCGTGTAAATAATACATCCAATAGATTATGACATTCAATAACACATTTGAAAGTCTGTAATGTCAATAGCAAGAAATATGGCACTTTAGTTAATGAATTTCTGTTCAATATGTGCAATTAGGGAACAACATGTCAATGAGCAAAGGGGGCAGTCAGCTCCTGAGCCCGTTTTATTTAATAATAACAAAAACAGTTGAAAATTTAAAATTTTCCCACAGTGAAATATTTGACACATTTTTACCCTTTAAGATGTATCGCTTGTGTTTTGGCTATTTTAACGGCAATTTCCAAAAATGTTCTTTTTCATCGGAACATTGCTATTTTACTTGAGGAAGGGAAAACAAATGCTTTAAAATGATATCTTTCTCAAAGTAACCCTGAGAAGCATGGTTTTACAATAAGTAATTATTAACCTAAATTAATATAATTTCTGGTGGGTCCCGCTTTAATCCATTTTGGCACTGTGGCCCACAGAGATGGACCTGTGAACACAATGGGCCGGACATAATGGGCGATAATGATATCACATAAAACGTAAACACTACTTTCAGGGTATCCCCCAACAATGTCCATATGTTTTAATATTACCAAATTTACCAAACTACCAGCATTAGGCAGAATTGTTTTATCATAAATATGGTAGCCAGGTAATTGTGTACGTTCTGTAAAATATAAGTCTGATTTGGTTGCCTCGTTTTGAAAATAAAGTCAAATTGTTAACACTATTGATATTTGCGCCAACCCAAGTTCATAATATGATCACTCATCACGCCCGAGGCCTTAGTAACAAAACAAAACTTATCATGAGAGCATATTTTTCTTTGTCATTATCGTTTTCATGGTCTTGTAAGCGATACACTCCACAAATTATGATACTCAATAACCCATTTGAAAGTCTATAATCCCACATGTACCATATGCAAGAAATATCGCAATTTAGTTAATGATATTTAGTTCCAAATGCGCACGTGCGGAACAATATGTAAGAAATATGGCAATTAATGAATTTTAGTTCAATATGCGCACGTGCGGAACAACCTGTCAATGAGTGAAGCGGATATAAACATGGATTCTGTATGGATGCTTTACTTCGGTGTACATAAGAGAAACAAAACCTACAATGCATTTCTGATTACTAAGATTACATTACAGGTCATGTGAGCTAGTCTATAATGTTATCCCCTCTGTGGACCAACCGTATGATATTTCAAATAAATTTTAAATAAATGTTTTTCTCAGAACTTCAGAGGTTTCAAAACTTCAGAGGTCATTTATGAAATATGCATTACATATTGTAGATGTATTTACCAATAGTGTGCGGGGATTTAAAGTAAATTACATTCTTTCTGCAAATAATAAAAGCTACATACCCAGAAAGATAAAAGCTGCTAAATTAAAAAATATATATAAAAGGGACAAACATCTTTAAATTACGGGTGATTAAGTATATATAGCCCAGGCATGTAGCCAGGGCGGGGCAGGTTGCGGGGGTGGGGACAGGGTGAAGGGGACGATCATCCAAGTTGAAACATAACATTTCCCACAGGGAAATTTTTGACCCCATTTTTACCCTTTACACTTTTAAGATGTATCAACCGCTATGTTTTAGCTATTTTAACGGCAATTTCCAAAAAAAATTATATTTTACTTGATGAAGGGAAAACAAATGCTTTAGTTGAAAAAGGTCGAAAAACTGGTGTATCGTCATTAAGAATGTTTTAATCTAAAGAACTTGTGGCGTTTGTCATATTAAAGGACGTTTAGTCGAAATGGATCGACGACACCACGAGACAAAGACCGATGTATGGCCCAAAATGGCAACAAAATCACTTACGTAGTAGTTGGTTTTGAATGACTCCTAACTTAACAAGGAGATGTTATATACTACTTTTGACAGCAGATGCATCGCAGAGTGGGTGCCATTCACCCTGTGTACGAATTTCAACAAAATATCATCACCCAATTTCGACGTAACTTGGAGGGAGAAATAAGGGCTATATCTCGAAGACGATTGGGAGCACAAATTTGGTGTGTGTTCATAACACTGACAAATTTTCAAAACTTTAGGTGATTTGGCATGGAATGACCCAGTAATGAAAATTAACGCATTTTTGGCAGATTCCTCGCAATTTTTGTTTGGCAGATTCCTCGCTATGATCATGACTGATATGGTGACAAATGATAATCTCTATATGCGTGTTTTCAGTGCCACCCAGTTATCCTCTTGTGAATGAAAACAACTTGGAAACAACATCAAAATTAGCGATGCCGGGAGGCAAGGATGGACCTTTCCCCTAAAGCCCCAACCCCCCTTCCCTCTAGACTAAGCCTATGGGGATGAAACTCAGGATGTGGAAGACATACGGGAAACAATATACATATGTAACAGTTCCACCAATTACACATATCCTGTACAGTTAGCCTATTACAGTATAAATGCATAACACTCCATGTATCAACGTTGGTTGTTAATTCCATCATAACCATTATTATATCTAAGATAAGTAAAGACTGCTTGCGGTGACACCATGTGAAAATTCTCTTTTGAGTGTAGTAAATAGTTCTGAAAAAACCTGGTTGGTATCCACCCTCCCTCCCCCGTGCTTATTAATAACTGTCCCACACTCTAAGGATCTCAGTTTCACCAATTCCCGCCCACACGCCACAACGCACCAATCCTCCAGCATCCCAGTGTCAGTGCAAATCCCCGAGCAATCTATTTAAGCAGCAGCATCTTCCAGAGTCTGGCATTCTCTAGAAGACGATCACAGCATACTGATCGAAACGTTGAGTTGTAACCACCAGTTCATTTCAGAACTATTTACTACTTAAAGGAGAATTTCTACATGGTGTCACTGCAAACAGTCTTTACTTACATATATAAATGTTGGTTGTTCTGTTATAACCATTATTATATCAGTTTATCGCACAGACAACGAACTAGATCTGATGTACATGTGGGTGATTGTTTGATTCAGAATATCTACAGTTTCACGGTAAGTGGGCAATTATTATTATTATTATTTAAATTAACGGATAATGGTCATAGTATTGTGGAAATAAAGTGTAGTTCATTTATTTTTGTTCCTGTAATGGGCTTATGCGCTATTGGCTTCAGTTAGGCCTACATAATGATTAAGGCCATCTTACATAAACGGCAACGGATGTTATTGCAAATCCTCAATTACTCTACGTCTAAAAAATGTGTATTCCATGTCTACAAATTACCAGTCGTCGCCTCAGACATGCACGTCGGCATTTTAATTTTTTTTCCCCTATGAAACGATGTCCAATTGCGGCCAAAATTGCTGGATCAATTGGAATTCTGCTGTGCTGTGCTTTAAACGATTTGTTCACAGAGTGGTATGTACGTTTGCCCGATTTGTGAGGCCTTAGCCACTATACTTTGTATATGGCAAATTTGGTCCCCGCGTATACAATGTATCACGTATTTCCCTGTTGGCAAAAAAAATGGTCGACCAATGACCAGAAACCAGAGACATTTTTGGGCCTAATACATTTATACTGATAATGTAACAGTCGAGGCCGTAGCAAGTTATACAGCAGGTGTGCCCAAAGCTGTAACAATTTGTATGTTATTCTCGAGAATGTGTTTTTATACATGATTTTACAACAAAAACTTCCGATAAGAGCTTCAGAATGGTTAAGAATTTAAAAAAAATTTAAACCATGCCATTCAAAGTTCCCTACGGCATTTAGTACTTCCTATGAATGTGTGTCTTCAAAGATTTTGATAAATTTAAACATGCATGCTATATGCATATACGATGTAATAATTATTAGTATCTAAAAGAACATAATATGAATGTGTTAAGACATCGTACTTGTAGATGTGTATAGACTTGTCTGAGAGATTAATACAATTATTTTGTTACACGTACTCTGGTCATTATAAAAAGTTATAGTATAATTTTGATCTTTATAGATTTTTGATTTTTGATTATTTACTGTTTAAAAGGATTAACATCTATGACGATTGAAATAATTTACCGAAATGCGAGATGTCAAAATGCCAAAATCGTCACTGGTCAGTGTTTTCATTCAAGTTTGAATGCACATAATAACGTGCTATCACCGGTGATGACACTTTTACTTACTCGTTAAACTGAAAAGGAAGGTACAACATAATTTATAGTTTCATTTTGTATTAATTTCAGATAGTAGTCCGATATTCATTTAAGCGCGGCGTAGGCAGCACATCTACACCGTGTAGTAGGTTGTAAAATCGTTAATTACATGGGTAAATGAACTGATTTTCCCAATGTTAACCGTTTTAACTTGTTTCAGAGGGTCTAGAGATGTTTTCTGTAAAAAAAAATATTTGGGAAAATTTTATGTTTTTCTTAGAAATTTAATTACATAATTAACACTAAAAAACCTCATTTTTCATTTAAAAAACCCCCTCATTTTTAAACCCAAAATCTGTACTTTATTCACTCAATAGTAGTCCAGTCTATACATACACCATCCTGCCATGTACACAAACCCATGGCCCATTCATAAAAAGCCACCAGCTCTCGAAAAACCTCATCAATCACTCAGATACCGCCATCATCCAACCCCCCCCCCAACAGCCATCCCCCAATATCAACCCCCACCCCCCAACATAGACGTTTTTATTGGTCGAAATACCTCAGACCTGTCAAATGGCCATCACAGAGGCCTTTGAGATGTCTCCCAGACCGCCGCAGGCATGTTATCTGATGGTAATCAGCCTGTGTTTACGACCTTCGTGAACCAGTGTGTACACAAATCCCATGGCGTGTCGTGGCCGAGCGGTTAAGAGCACCGGACTCAAGCTCTGGTGTTTCTGATCAGCAGAGTGTGGGTTCGAGTCCCGGTCGTGACACTTGTGTCCTTAAGCAAGACACTTAACCATTATTGCTTCGTTCTTCAGATGGGACGTAAAGCCGTAGGTCCCGTGTGTTGTATTAAAAACTATCAACGCACGTAAAAAGAACCCAGTACACTTATCGCTAAAAGAAGGGGTTTTCCCCGGTGTTTCTGTCAGGCCCGTATATGCCAATATATAGCGTTAAAGTTAGCGACATGCGGACTAGATTCGCCCTGCTGACTACAACTTCAGAAGGTTCATAGGGACCCCTCAGGCATGGCAGTTGCGGCTGGCTTAAAGGGGGTGAACGAACTTCCCCAGTACTTTAAGCTTCTAATACATTATTTCTAATGGGGATTGAAAGGAACTTACGAAGAATTGAATTTTTTCACCCTTTAATTAAGGAATAATTACAGAAAGTTCGTTAACCTACTACACCGTGTAGATGTGCTACCTACGCGCAGGGTTTTAACCATCTCTGACATCAACGGGAAAGGTGGAACAAGAAACCATGATCTACTTGGGTTTCGTCGTTATAGCTCTTATGACACAGGGATTCTGTGTCATCATGGTACAATCGGGTAAGTTATGACAATCAGGTAAGTTATGAGTAAACAATCACTTCGCTATATCGCTCAACCGTATAAATACGTTTACCTGTTTCTTAATGTTTCATGGTAGAAAGTAATGTTTAATATACACATAACCTATTCGTTTTGCCCAAAACTTTTAGGATAAAATACATGGGGACTCAATAGAAATTAACAGTAGATTTGGACATTTATACATTATCCATCACATAGTCCTGATTTATGGCTTCACAACATTCGGTCATGTTGTTGTGTTTGAAAAACCAGATTTGATCAAATTTCTTCAAGAATAAGGAAACAGGTGAAGCTTAAATTTTGAGTCCAATTTTCTCATTGTCGATGTCTCACCACCGGTTCTTCTCAAAACCAATAATAATTACAATTATTCTCCTAAGAGATTGTTTATATGGTGTTACCGCAAACCTTACTTCTACAAACTTTACTTCTTTTCTCAGTAATGCACTGACAAAGTGAGCTGAACATTTCATATTACTTGATTTTCATTAAGTTGAATGCACGGAACGACCTTTGGACCAATGGTATAATTATTTAGGCTGAAATTGTACAAGGTTGTTCA
>CM055825.1:19176844-19196245 GCA_029582265.1 Zoroaster sp. YZ-2022 | reverse complement strand
TAAAACAAGATTTACTAAAGGAGATATGAGTTTTCATAGTATATAATTAAAATAACATTCTAGATGGGATTGTTTGTTATATTACAAACACACAGCTGTTCGGGATTTGTCAGGGCAGTGATGATGACGTCAGAATTTTCTTTAAAGAAACTTTGCATTATTATTTTTGTTCATATTAAAGAGTACCCTGTAAAATATGATGTGGTTACCAACGATGATTTGTTTGAAGTCCATTTCAATGATTTGAACTTATTCATATTATTTATTCTTGAAAAAACAGTTCAAATGTGAAAAACAACTTTCTGCTACATAAGGGTCAATTTTAGTACCGAAATTCTTTGAGAGAAGGCATTTCTTTGGCGAGTTTTTACAACCCGTTTTCGTGTAGTTCCAGATACGAATTGTGATTTTGACGAAACCGTCGTCCTCGCTAATAATGTACGGTTTTGAAAATATTTTTTTAATATTAAACTTTGACTTCCGGTTTGGACAGGAAGTAAGGTCAAAGTGGGGTCACCTTTGTGTAAATATTTTTCGACAATTAACAATCTATACAATGGTGCAAAAATGTCATTTTACCTCTTGTGGTTGTTGAGATATGATTTTTTTTAAATATTAAACTTTGACTTCCGGTTTGGACGGGAAGTAACGTCAAATTGGGGACACCTTTATGTAAATATTTTTGGACAATAAACAATATATACAATGGTGGAAAGATTGTAAATTTACCCCTTGTGGTTGTTGAGATATGATTTTTTTAATATTAAACTTTGACTTCCGGTTTGGACACGAAGTAAGGTCAAATTGGGGTCACCTTTGTGTAAATATTTTTTGATAATTAACAATCTATACAATGGTGGAAAGATTGTGAATTTACCCCTTGTGGTTGTTGAGATATGATTTTTTTAATATTAAAATTTGACTTTCGGTTTGGACAGGAAGTAAAGGTCAAATTGGGGTCATGTTTTTGTAAATATTTTTGACAATTAACAATCTGTACAATAGTGCAAAAACTGTGAATTTACCTCTTGTGGTTGTCGAGATATGATTTTTTAAAATATTAAACTTTTACTTCCAGTTTGGACAGGAAGTAAGGTCAAATTGGGGTCACTTTTGTAAATATTTTTCGACAATTAATAATCTATACAATGGTGCAAAAACTGTGAATTTACCTCTTGTGGTTGTTGAGATATGATTTTTTTAAATATTAAACTTTGACTTCCGGTTTGGACAGGAAGTAAAGGTCAAATTGGGGTCATGTTTTTGTAAATATTTTTGACAATTAACAATCTGTACAATGGTGCAAAAACTGTGAATTTACCTCTTGTGGTTGTTGAGATATGATTTTTTAATATTAAACTTTGACTTCCGGTTTGGACAGGAAGTAAAGGTCAAATTGGGGTCATGTTTTTGTAAATACTTTTGACAATTAACAATCTGTAAAATGGTGCAAAAACTGTGAATATACCTCTTGTGGTTGTTGAGATATGATTTATTTAATATTAAACTTTGACTTCCGGTTTGGACAAGAAGTAAAGGTCAATTTGGGTCATGTATTTGTAAATATTTTTGACAATTAACAATCTGTACAATGCTGCAAAAACTGTGAATTTACCTCTTGTGGTTGTTGAGATATGATTTTTTAAATATTAAACTTTGACTTCCGGTTTGGACAGGAATTAAGGTCAAATTGGGGTCACCTTTTTGAAAATATTTTTTGACAATTAACGATCTGTACAATGGTGGAGGAATTGTGAATTTACCTCTTGTGGTTGTTGAGATATGACTGTTTTAAAATATTAAACTTTGACTTCCAGTTGTGACAGGAAGTAAGGTCAAATTGGGGTCACCTTTTTGTAAATATTTTTTGACAATTAACAATCTATACAATGGTGCAAAAAATGTCAATTTACCTCTTGTGGTTGTTGAGATATGAATTGTTTAAATATTACACTTTGACTTCCGGTTTGGACAGGAAGTAAAGGTCAAATTGGGGTCACCTTTTTGTAAATATTTTTTGACAATTAACGATCTGTACAATGGTGAAAGAATTGTGAATTTATCTGTTGTGGTTGTTGAGATATGATTTTTTTAAAATATTAAACTTTGACTTCCGGTTTGGACAGGAAGTAAGGTCAAATTGGGGTCATCTTTTTGTAAATATTTTTTGACAATTAACAATCTGTACAATGGTGCAAAATTTCAATTTACCTCTTGTGGTTGTTGAGATATGATTTTTTAAATATTAAACTTTGACTTCCGGTTTGGACAGGAAGTAAGGTCAAATTGGGGTCACCTTTTTGTAAATATTTTTGACAATTAACGATCTGTACAATGGTGAAAGAATTGTGAATTTATCTCTTGTGGTTGTTGAGATATGTTTTTTTTTAATAATACAATTTGACTTCCGGTTTGGACAGGAAGTAAGGTCAAATTGGGGTCATCTTTTTGTAAATATTTTTTGACAATTAACGATCTGTACAATGGTACAAAAATTGTGAATTTAGCTCTTGTGGTTGTTGAGATATGATTTTTTTAAATATTAAACTTTGACTTCCGGTTTGGGCAGGAAGTAAGGTCAAATTGGGGTCACCTTTGTGTAATTTTTTTCGACAATTAACAATCTGTGCAATGGTGCAAAAACTGTGAATTTTCCTCTTGTGGTTGTTGAGATATGTTTTTTTTTAATAATACAATTTGACTTCCGGTTTGGACAGGAAGTAAGGTCAAATTGGGGTCATCTTTTTGTAAATATTTTTTGACAATTAACGATCTGTACAATGGTACAAAAATTGTGAATTTAGCTCTTGTGGTTGTTGAGATATGATTTTTTTAAATATTAAACTTTGACTTCCGGTTTGGGCAGGAAGTAAGGTCAAATTGGGGTCACCTTTGTGTAATTTTTTTCGACAATTAACAATCTGTGCAATGGTGCAAAAACTGTGAATTTTCCTCTTGTGGTTGTTGAGATATGTTTTTTTTTAATAATACAATTTGACTTCCGGTTTGGACAGGAAGTAAGGTCAAATTGGGGTCACCTTTGTGTATTTTTTTTTCGACAATTAACAATCTATACAATGGTGCAAAAAATGTTAATTTACCTCTTGTAGTTGTTGAGATATGATTTTTTTAATATTAATGTACTTAGAACTTAACAAGTAGATGAAACTCGAGTTGTGAGTGACCTCAATTTGACCTTACTTCCTGTCCAAACCGGAAGTCAAAGTTTAATATTTAAAAAAATCATATCTCAACAACCACAAGAGGTAAATTCAGAATTTTTGCACCATTGTACAGATTGTTAATTGTCAAAAATATTTTTAAAAATATGACCCCAATTTGACCTTACTTCCTGTCCAAACCGGAAGTCAAGGTTAATATTTAAAAAAATCATATCTCAACAACCACAAGAGGTAAATTCAAAATTTTTGTACCATTGTACAGATCGCTAATTGTCAAAATATATTTACAAAAAGATGACCCCAATTTGACCTTACTTCCTGTCCACACCGGAAGTCAAAGTTTAATATTTAAAAAAAAATCATATCTCAACAACCAAAACACGTAAATTATTTTTTTTTATACCATTGTACATATCGCTAATTGTCAAAATATATTTACAAAAAGATGACCCCAATTTGACCTTACTTCCTGTCCAAACCGGAAGTCAAAGTTTAATATTTAAAAAAAATCATATCTCAGCAACCACAAAAGGTAAATTAACAAATTTTGCACCATTATACAGATCGTTAATTGTCACAAAATATTTAAACAAAGTTGACCCCAATTTGACCTTACATCCTCCCGAACACCTAGAGTTTGTGTCGAGACAAACTCTGAATCTCTAGTTTTTTTTTTTTACTTCTTCTTCTTAGGTGTTCGAGCGCGCAGCGCGAACACCTATTGTTTTTGTACTGGTTTTTTTTGTGTTACTTCTTCTCAGTGGCGATTGTCCGGTAACAAAGGCATCCTTGCTAAGCATATACATCCTTCAAACTTAACACATGAACAGAACATAACAAGCTGACGAAACCAAATCAACTTGATGCCATTTTTCTATCACCGGAATGATGTTTTTCGAGGCATTTTTCGAACTAAAACAAAAAAGCAGACGACGAAACGAAAATTAACAAAAAGCTTACACTTTTCCCAATTGACGCACCACGCATTTTTTGGAATCCTTCGTGTTACCACTGTGCATTAGTATTTTCAATTGGTGTCAATTTCGCAGCCGGGAAACTGCAATGTGTCACTTCGCGCTGTATCCGAAAATCATACACAGTCACTTCGCGCTGCAGCGGATATCATGTCGCGACGCGTCGGTGCAATCCCATCATTGAACTGTCTTTGTTGCATGGTTTTGTGTCACAGTATCTTTGTAAGTAGAACAAATAACATTATTCTTAACAGTCATACACTGTTAGCACGAACAGACATTTGTAGAAAAACCTCTTTAGTTTCGCGTTTTGATGCTTGCCAAAGAAGTTATATTTCGTGTGGGTCCTCAGTGTTGTTGTTTTGCATCGGTCATGAATATTGTGGGGGAGTCAAGGTACATGACTACCAGTACCACTAGGCCAAAAATTAGGAAAAATGCTTATTACTAGGCTTGATAGACCATCGATCAACTATGGAGAAAGGCATAGACTGAACAAACCGGTGCTTAGCAGCATCTACCTGGACATGGTGGATTCTGGGTGAGTATCTTAATCATGATCAATATTAATTTGCATTGCTATCGGTAGACATAACAATGAATTAACATGATGTACACGTGTACATATTATAATGAACACAATCATGACAATGTCCCCTGGCAATTATGTGAAACCCCGGATTACATACTGTACATATTTGACAGGAAAAATGGTGAAAGTGAAGCTTCTATTTTGGTTTAGATTCTTATATTATCAAACATTTTTATTTGGTTGGGACACATGTCTAATGACCAAATTAATTTATCCAAAGTGGTTTTATCTTAGAGAAACAAAAAAAAATTATTTAAAAAAAATTGAAAAATTCAAGAAGTTACCATGACACAACTTTATGAAACACGAGGGGGAGCACCTATTTTTAATAAATTTTCACAGATTTTCACATACATTTTTCAAGAGATCTAATGTTAACGTGTTGCAGGGTTGAAGTTAATGTTCATTATCAAATACCAATGATGAACATTTCATTTAGTTTTAATGGTTGTTTATTACAAAAAATTAAGGTTTAGTACAATTTGTTATTATTTTTTGCTATAGAAGTACTGGCATTTCAGTCCAAGAGAAGGGGTGTATCTGATAACCACCTTTCCAATCCATGTCAGTTAAACAACATTTATTTAAATCTAAGCCCTTACTCCTATTTTCAATCTTAAATCTTTTTTAAAAAGAGGACAGAAACATCTTGCAACTTCAGCTATGCAGAATTGATGCTGGGTGTGATTTTCGACATAATGAAGCACCAGTCATCAGTCAATGGAATTGGTAATTTGGGTCCCTTATATTTTTATTGCTTGTTTGCCCCTCCCCTTCCCTAGTTCTTAGATTCTAAAGTGCTGCAATGATAGACCAAAGAATTTTAGAAAACAAATGTGTTGGTTCTTAACCAGTGGCAGTACATGCCATCACCAAGAACTTGGGGGGAGGGGGCAGACATTTTATTCCAAAATTACCGATTCCAATGACAACCCCTGAATGTCACCCATTCTGAACTGTCACTAAATCGTACATACAGAGCGTACATTTATTATAAATGCAGATTGTTTCTGTTTTCTTGTCAACAAAGGATCATGGTTGGGTTCATTTACACTGAAGTCATTTCACTTGTTACATGTGTAAGACCATGAACACTCATTTCTAGATTGGTTACAAGTAGGTTAAACAGGTCAACAAAGTGGTTTCAATTGATTGTGGGGGAGGGAAATGAGGAACCACAAAAGTCAAGTCATGAAACCCAACAGACAGTTAAAATAAATATGTATTTCATTGTTTTATTAGCAATTTACAAGCACCCATACAACTCTTTGATTATTTCAATGTCTAAAAAATTATGTACAAAATGGCATCTGATCTTTAGGTTGTAATTCTGTAGTATGGATGCAGCTACAGACATTTTGCCAATCATGTGTACAATCTTGAAAATGTAAAAATCAACGTAGAATTTGTTTTCAAATTGTATAAATTATTTTTTAATTATTTGCAGATTAGGTGAAAACAAAGGCAATTTTTAAGCATGTCACAATAAGGAGATGCTTGATTACAGTGTCACTATCATTGTCAATTTATCATTATATTTTTGTTATAAACTTAACCTGAAAGTGAAGTATATTATAAATAAAGATCACTCTCAGTATATAAACATGCAGTCCATCAATTAAATTTATTTCTGTACAAGACTTAATACCAGGACATAAATACCAATGTTGGCTTCATTTAAATCTAGAATTGAAAGGTTTTTCCATAAACAAAATGAAAAGGGCAAGCAATTATCAGATTTGATCCATTGGATATAATTACATTTAATTTTGTTTGAATTGGGAATTATTTACTTTTTGATAGGGGGGGCAGGGGAAGATGGAAAGCACGGATGCAAGCTTTCTTCCAACTTTATCATGTAGTAGTTATAAGCTTGTTTTCTAATGAAAGGCTAATTAGCTGATATCCATACAAGCTCTGAAGACTGCAGACATCAGCTATTTGACATAAGCTGTATTGTTTCTTCTTCACCCAACTACTATACGGCTGTGCTTTGAGTAGACTCTTTGGTACCTGATACGTGAATATGGATGAAATGCACAGTTAATAGCTAACTTTCTATTATGTTCCATGTAGGGAAAAATTAATCACAACATGGAAATGGAAATCTCAGGAGTGTAAAGACTCTTCTCTCACACGGAAACCTTTCCTTGGTAAAGTTGGAAAAACAAGGAAAGGGGAAATATTTATATGCTCTTCCATGCTTCAGTGTCTTCAGTAACCCCCAGCTCCCCCAAACAATTTAACCCACACTTCCTGCTCTTTGAATTTGCTGCCAAGTTTAATCCAATTACTATACATGTAGTCCCCTTCTACCCTAAATCAACTTTGTGACTTTATGCCCATAATAACTCTGAATAGGTTGATCTGGCTGCCTACAACCCTGGCAAACTATTTTCATATGAGTGATTTTTAATGTTGATTTATCATCTAGCATGCTTTTTGAAAAGCATGTGTTGGGCTAGTGTCAATATTTAAAATAAAAAACATAGTGTTCCAAGTCACACTTGTTAATTTCTAATTTATTGCTTAAATCTCACAGCTTTTCCAAGTTCAACAGCCAATATCTCAAGAACTAAATGACCTATTAGAAAACAAAAAACACAATTGAATTCCTTACATTAATAGCTTGTAATTCTTGTGAAACGACTTACCATAAATGCTTTGCCAATGGTCCAATGAGTGGCACACGAAGTAACGATTTTACAAATTTTAAAAGGTCATATATCTGATAGCTTTAATTTGATGTATAAGTTGACAAATTTGTTATTTTTTTATAATCATGAGGAGGTCATATAATATGACCTTCAAACCACCTAATCTGGCCTTTACTTCCTGTCCAAACAGGAAGTTCAAATTCAACACATTGTAACGCAAAATTGATATATCTTTTGAATATGAAATTGATATTGGTATTATAAAAGATGATAAACCCTTGCACATTATAATATTTACATCATCGTTGATAATTTGATTGAAC
Source organism: Zoroaster sp. YZ-2022 (assembly GCA_029582265.1). NCBI lineage: Eukaryota > Metazoa > Echinodermata > Asteroidea > Forcipulatida > Zoroasteridae > Zoroaster > Zoroaster sp. YZ-2022. The sequence continues at coordinate 19,188,517 of CM055825.1, read as the reverse complement.
CGGAAGTGGACTCGAACACCGTGTGTTTGTTCTAACAAACACTTAAGCTCTAGTTCTTCTTCTTCTTCTTCTTCTTCTTCTTCTTCTTCTTCTTCTTCTTCTTCTTCTTCTTCTTCTTCTTCTTCTTCTTCTTCTTCTTCTTCTTCTTCTTCTTCTTCTTCTTCTTCTTCTTCTTCTTCTTCTTCTTCGGTGTTCGGGTATGTACCCGAAACACCTATTGTTTTTGTACGTTTTTTTTTTTTACTTCTTCTTCTTCTTCTTCTTCTTCTCCCCGACGTCTGTCCACAAAAAACACATACTTGCAAACTTCACATGAACTTGAAACTTGGCATGTACTTAGAACTTAACAAGTAGATGAAACACGAGTTGTGAGTGACCCCAATTTGACTTTACTTCCTGTCCAAACCGGAAGTCAAAGTTTAATATTTAAAAAAATCATATCTCAACAACCACAAGAGGTAATTGACATTTTTGCACCATTGTATAGATTGTGAATTGTAGAAAAATATTTACACAAAGGTGACCCCAATTTGACCTTACTTCCTGTCCAAACCGGAAGTCAAAGTTTAATATTTAAAAAAATCATATATGAACAACCACAACAGGTAAATTCACAGTTTTTGCACCATTGTACAGATTTTTAATTGTCAAAAAGTATTTACACAAAGGTGACCCCAATTTGACATTACTGCCTGTCCAAACCGGAAGTCAAAGTTTAATTTAAAAACAAAATCATATCTCAACAACCACAAGAGGTAAATTCACAGTTTTTGCACCATTGTACAGGTTGTTGTCAAAAATATTTATAAAAATATGACCCCAATTTCACCTTTACTTTCTGTCCAAACCGGAAGTCAAAGTTTAATATTAACAAAAATCATCCACAAGAGGTAAATTCACAATCTTTGCACCATTGTACAGATTGTTAATTGTCCAAAAATATTTAAACAAAGTTTACCCCAATTTGACCTTTACGCGTCCCGAACACCTAGTGTTTGTCAATACAAACACCAATCTCTAGTTGTTTTTGTTGGTGTCCGCATCACAATTCAAAATGTCATTTACAAAACAGGGAACCGGGTAGTTTTTCATCGATTTGCTCCAGAAATGATGGGGGTTGTGTGGAAAGTATAGAAAGAAGTGATTGAGGTTTTATTTATTTATATTTTAATTTGAAAATTATCGATCTAGCGTAGGTTAACATGTATTTTAGGGGTTGATTTCAATTTTTATACGAACATTTGCCGACGGTTGAGGGTGTTACACCTGGGACAATTAATTTTTCTCCCCAGGACAGAGGGTAATTTACGGTGCTATAAATTCGGTTATTTGGAAGAAGATAAATTTGGTAAACGGCCCAAAAACTATTGCTGCTGCTCAGTTATTTGGTCGCTGTTAATTGTCACAAACAATACATTTGTTAAAATTACGGACAGTGTATTTCAACGTTGTGCATGAAAGCCTTACTGATATTATGTTGACAACTCCGGCAAAGCTTGCATAGGTGATGTAAGGATAATTAAAAAATTACGTTCGTGAAATGTTTTAAAATGTTCTTTTACTGAGTAAAACATAAAAAAACAAATACATGTAGGCCTACCTTTTAATGATTAAACACATAATAAACATAATTTGAGTCAAAATAGTTATTCAGTTTTGTTTTCCGGAAAATTTGAGATTGTTCAACACTTTACAAATTATTAATACAATTAGCAATGTCACTATAACCTCGTTTCCAGCCGTTAGTATAAATTATTTTGAATGTTAATGCATAATGCAATGCCTTTACTAGTAATAGCCCACAGCTTCCACTACGATGGATTGTGTTGAAGACTAGACATGTTTCCGTCTAGTCTAGAAAAAATTTCCGTCACAAAAGTATTCTGCTGCTGTGGCTGGATTGACCACAAAAATACATGTAATAAAATAACATAAAATACATGATGACTTGCAGTGTCGTCAAGTCAAATTTACTCAAGTCAAATCAAGTCACAAGTCATTTTTGTCCAAGTCAAGTCAAATCACAAGTCACAAAAATTGGCGACTCGTGTCGGACTCATGTCCGAGTTACCAACTCGAGTCACCAACATTGCCTTCTATTGTTATCAAATACAGAGAATTTAATAAACCAACCCCATTTCATATTGTCGCAAGAAAGTTTGTGTCCGCCCTATTATTTTGTTGACCCACAATAGTGGGAATGCAATAATATAAAAGCCCATAACGTGACTTAGTTTACAAAACCAATTACGTCATCATTATGTCAGTAAATCTTATTTCATTAACATTTTAATTTAATCTGCGAAGAATATGATGTAGTCAATATAAACTTCGAAATTTTATTGCTCGAATTTACCAACTATGGGTAAAATGTGGTACTGTCCTTTCTCACCTTTTATTTAAAAATAGTGCACATTCTGTTGTCGTTCAACTGTAATTGTCCGTTGTGGTTTTGCAGAAAGGGAAATTTCCATAGGGACTGTACATGTTGGTATGATTACGTGACGACGCAGTGTTTGTACATGGCGCAAGCTACAGGGTTTGTACACATTGATTCTACAATACAATGTTCTTTGTTTTCGTATGTTTGAATCGTTTGAGAATCGTTGCACACATTTAATGGAAAGGCATTAACTTGATTCGTTACATCCTTTGCATTTATCCACATACACATTGTCTCAACCTTCTAGGGGACAAACAATGAAATGTGTGTGTACAATGATTACAGTTCATGCGTTTTAAGTTTATTTCAATATATCGTAAATACGTTTTCATCGAACACTTCGTTGCAATTTTGTACTAGTTATTGTAGTAATATCTGTACAGATAATACTGCAAACAATAATGTAAATTTCGAACAATAACAAACACCTCATCAGTCTCCTGCCACCTACACTGTAAAATAAATTCGTAAAAAACCAGGTTTTTTCCCTTGTAAAAATACAGTTGATCCCTGTAACTCTGTTTTTAACAGTTTTTCCCGTGAAATCACAGAACTGCGAGCCAGAAAACGTTACGCGACCGTTATTTTCACGTTTCAACGTAGTAACAACAAGATGATGTAAATTTACAGGACCTCCCTGTTAATCAAAAACGTTTGCTGTCTTGTTAGGCAAAATTACACACGTTTGCCGTTTTCTATAACTGTCTCTGTCTACGATTTTGTTTTTGGTTTGTGTTACATTTGGTCTTTTTTACTGTGATGCGTCGTTTTTGGAAAGATTATAAAAATTATTTTTATATTGACATTTTCCCCAAAGTTTTTATGTAATGTAATAATAAATTAAAGTTTATTTGAAGTTAAAAGATCGAGTTTTTCAAAAAGTAGGCAGCTGTGAAGACGTCGCCGTCTGGTTTCAGCCTGACTCATTTGTAAAAAACAAAACAACTAGTCGTGAAATGATTATGTGTATGATGATCGCGTTTACCAGTATACTCAAAAACGTGGTAAAGATTGAGCCGATGAGAAACCTGACGTGACTTTTCAAGATTCGTTGACAAGGTTTGACGAGTTGTTTGACGTTTGTGTCAGTATTGTTTAATTGTATAATAATCTTTTAGTTTGCAGTTGATAGTTTGGCCAAGTATTGTTACTTTTAAACTGAGCACAGCGGGTTCCACTTTATGTTTGTTTTCAGTACTGACCGCCGTTGGCGTTGGTTATGTACTCATGTTATGCTATGGTCCCACAGAGATTTCGACTCTCTAGATCGTGTTTCGTCAAGATTTTAGATTTTTTACAAAATTTTCTCGAGAAAAGTCGAAATAGTCTAAAGAGTCTAAAAAAATCGAAACTGTCGATATTTGTCGAGATTTGTAGAGATTTGTCGAAAAAAAAAATCATTAATCGAAAATTATTAAACCTGACCAATATTTTTCGATAAAGTTTCGATCAAATTTATCGAAATTTTGTCGACATTTTATCGAAACTATCGAAAATGAAATCGAAATAGTCTTAACAGTCTAAAAGTTCGAAAACCAGTCGAAATAAATCTGAACTCTCTAAATAGTCTAAACAATCGTTACAGTCGAAATAAATCGGAACATTTGTCCAAATTTTTTAAAACAATCGAAAATTATTCGAAAAAAATTCGAAATCAGTCTAAACAGTCGAATTTTGTCGAAAGGCTAGTCGAAATGATCTAAACAGTCGAAAGTCGTCGAAATAAAATCGAAAATGAATCGAAATTGTCGAGAAAATACAAAAATAAAAATTTCCTCACGGAAAACAGATATTTTGTCGATATTTATACGAGATTTTGACGAAATTATTAAAAATAACCAAAAAAACAGGAATCGAAATATATTTCTACAGAAAGATCGAAATATTCCTGTGGGACCATAGCATTATGTACATATACATGTACTTCCATAAATAGGACATAGGTCTTACCATGTACGTTGTAATTGGGTAACCTAACAACCATAGAGCAAGGACTTGTGTAGCGGGATGTGTGTGTGCGGGCGTACGTGACTGAATAGCTGGCTATACGTTAGGCCTACGTGTACATTACAAAATGGAAAATATATTGCCCAACAATCTTGTCTGCCATGTTTGCAATGTACAGTGTAATAATGTAAAAACATATACAAGACATTGTGAAATTCACAGGCATGACAGAAATGTGCATTTCCCATGCTGTGTATCGGGCTGTATTAAAACATGCTTTACTTACAAGGGATTAGTGTCACATCTATCCAGAAATCACGGTGGAGTTTCAGTTTGTAAAGATGTAAATCATGCCACATACCAGAGTGCTGGTATTGTTGTTAAATGCATGCTACAGTTTTTGTCAACAACAGTGTTCTGATATTCAAGAGTTCCTTGCACATTTAAGGAATCACATTAAGGAAGGATTAAATGTGCCATGCCCATTTGGAAATTGTACTAAACAATTTAACAAAAAGACTTCCTTCTCGTCACACATATCTAAATACCATATATATATTTTTTTAACAGTGTGTACCTTAATTTGTTAGAACACTCTTATGTTGCCAACCCTAGAAAGTGAACAGATTTTATTTATGTATTCTAATGTAGAGCTTGTTGATGGCAGATTGGATGACTGGAGTAAATTAAGTTGTGAAATTATCTGTTGGTACAAGAAGATTTATACTGTTACTGTGAAATCAAGTCAATAGGCATATATGGACCTTCCCCAAAATAAACAAAAAAGTGATTTTGTGTTGATTTTATTTTCAGGGAAACTACTAGAAGCCAGCAAGTGGTCACTCTCCATTGGCAGGGTGGTGGTGCTTGATATCAGCAATCCCATCTCAGCCCTAAGCATGCTGTTCAGCAGCTATTATATTTTCAACTTGCAGTATCCAGGGAACTCGAGTGGGGTTATGGAGTTTATTCAAAGGTCAGTAAACCTATGATAGGCCTGTCAAAATATTAGTCCCTGCTGAAACAAAAAGTTATAACTGTAGTATACATGTAAGTGAGAATCACTTTGACACAGAGTATAGCAGTGTTTGGATTCAAGTAACTTTCCTAGTATAAAATTTTAAACACTGATATTGCAGTGGTCAATCAAGAAGACCAAGTACCTGACTACAGTGCGTTAGAGTACTTTGAATAAGATCATCAATGAGGAATTGAGTACTAAAGCCATGTCAAGTAGGATTTCATTTTTTGGGGGTAAAAGTAATTGAAAAGTACTCATTAGCCTGCAATGTTGGATGGATTTTACATTTATAAGGATGATCCGTTGGGGCTAATGTCTCGCAGAAAAATATAGCACCATAGGACAATGTTCTGTCCTCCTTGTTTGTCTCCAGGATTAAGATCTGATTATTATTTAGCAGCCCAATTTAGTATTCCCTTGGCTAAAAAAGTCAGTGGTGTTCTGTGGGTCAATTTTGAATTCCAGATACTCTGTGATGCATTCTAAGCCTCTTTTTGGTAATCACATTAACTCCCTCAAAATTTCATTGAAATAAATAAAATAACTGTTTATATACCAATCAGCAAAAAACAAAACCAAAAAAACAAAGAAACACGGGGCGGCGATATTGGAGGGGGGGGGGGGCACATGTTCCCACATGTTCCCACAAGTTGATACCAGTGGTCCCTGTAGTGATTAATATTAAGTCTGTGTCCTACATTGACATTTTTAAAATTTCTTTCATCTGTTTCAGATGTCTGGTTGGTATAAATCCTCACGAAGGAACAAAGGGAGGAAAAAAGAAGGCAGCAGTGCATGGTGGTCTCTTACAAATGGAAACTTACAAATGCACTGAAGGCTTATGAGTGGAACGTATAGACTCATGTACATGTAGGAGTCTCATGATCTGTACAAAAAAACACTGATAAAACAAAACTGCTCATGTTTTCTCAATTTTCACAAGTTAGTTTATCATTGCATATTTTGAAAAGTATGCCTAGTTGATGAGAATTAATTGACTGCAAATAACCAATGTTGAATTATGGTTCAGAGAAAAATATAGGTTTTAAACAAACAGTTTCAGAGTAAACAAGAAAGCTACGGGATAGAAATAAGAAGCAGAAAGAAAGAAATGGCAAGATTTTTGAAGTACAAAATAAGTGCATGAAAGATGATCCATTCAAATTTAATCTGCCAGTAAACATGACTATGTGCAGGTATTATACATTTGACACATGATGTCAGTGTAGATTGCTACTCAATGATGTTAGATCTTGATGATTGGAAGTGCAAAGTGAAAATTTGTTTAAAGTTAGTTTATTGTTGTGTATTTTGAAAACTAAATGGTGAGAAAAAACACATGCCAAGAAAAGAAAAGGAAAAAAGAAGTGCATATTGAGCTGAAATAAAAAAAGAGACTATGAAAAATAAAATGTTGTCGGTTGAATTACAGTCTATGAGGTCTTATCAGAATACAATTTCCTCGTGAAATAACAATTTATGACACTTAAAAAAACGGGGTAAATCCTGGAGTTTTTTTTTTGGGGGGGGGAATAGCAACGTTATTTTAAAGGGGAAAACCGTTAAATGACAACTGTGCCATCTTTTCAGAAAACATCCTCGTGAAATAACGTTTTTGGACACTTAAAAACGGGGTAAATCCTGGTCTACAATAAAGTAGACCTTGATGTCCGTTATAAGCAATAAAAGAAACGTGTTTCTTGGGAAATCAGGGGTGGGGAAAACATCCTGGAAAATACATAAATCCAACGACTGCCAGTGGAATTATAATTTTTGGGAATTTGTTTTTGCATGTTCTGTTTGAATGCAATTATTTTCATTATGGTAACTACCGTTATTTAATTAGTTAAGAAACAATAACTTACTAAACAAGCAAATAGTATCAGGAATAAAGTACGTGTGAATATTGCATTTAAGGACTGTTTCAAAATCAACTAGAGGTTAAGCTTTTGACGAAAACGCTGACATGGGTTTCAGATGTATTGATAATATTGGGCACTGATGTATAGCAACGTTATTTGAAAGGAAAAAACCGTTAATTGACAATATTTGTAAGTAGTTAAATAACAGTGTGTCCTGTAATTATACTGCAGCCGTTTATTTACGGGATGGTCCCGGCGTCCCGACTGCCAGGAATTTCCTGTAAAAATACAGATTTTTTTTTTTTACAGTGTACTGTCCCAAAAAACTCCCACTCACAGTCTCATCTACCCACCCGTCCTGTCGATCGGGTCTTGCCTAAAATTACGTTTAGACAAGTTAGTACCGCTTCGACGCCTATAAAAAGGAACACACAATGCAACTTTTGTGCGCATTTTCAGCTTATTTCAATATATCATAACTTTCTTAACACTAAACAAAGAACTTGGGACATCAGTGCCCAATATTATCAATACATCCGAAACCCATGTCAGCGTTTTCGTCAAAAGCTTAACCTCTAGTTGATTTTGAAACAGTCCTTAAATGCAATATTCACACGTACTTTATTCCTGATACTATTTGCTTGTTTAGTAAGTTATTGTTTCTTAACTAATTAAATAACGGTAGTTACCATAATGAAAATAATTGCATTCAAACAGAACATGCAAAAACAAATTTCCAAAAATTATAATTCCACTGGCAGTCGTTGGATTTATGTATTTTCCAGGATGTTTTCCCCACCCCTGATTTCCCAAGAAACACGTTTTTTTTATTGCTTATAACGGACATCAAGGTCTACTTTATTGTTTTTTTCAACACAATTTGAAGGAAGTTCAATAGCATTATCTGTACTCACCAAGTAAGCCTGCTCCACCAACGTTGATTCGTGTAGGGTGGTAAATATCAATAGTCCATGAATCGTGATGACGCTGACACATGAATCGAATGCACTGAACAAGACAGGAACCATGCATGTTGATTTCAACTTGTGCAGACTGCATAAATTAGGCCAAATAAAAAGAATTGTTGAGATGCCCTCCAGTGAAAATATTTGAAGGGGTCGGTCGGTCGGGATTTTTTTCTTTTTTTTTTCTTTTTTTTTTCTCCTTGACTCATTTTAAGATTGAAATGCATTGGAACTGAAACCACATACCATGTTTTTCATTTGTATACCTATCAGCAAGGAATTTTGCTTCAGAATAAAAGTATCCCAAGCAGTTTTGTTGTACTTTTCGCTGTGATTGACACAGCAAATTCATCCATATTGCGTACAATGCTCAACATGCAACATGTGAGTGGCCATTCGATTTGAAAACGTGTAGATCGAGTCGCAATCGTTGACACACGTACAGTGCGGGGAGCCAGTGCACAACGTGTGAGGGCCATTTGATTTGAAAACGTGTAGATTGAGTCGCAATCGTTGACATACAAAACAGTGCGGGGAGCCAGTGCACAACGTGTGAGGGCCATTCGATTGGAAAACGTGTAGATTTGAGTCGCAATCGTTGGCACACAGTCTGTGCGAAGGCAGTGCACCATGTGAGGGCCGGGGGCCATTCGATTTGAAAACATGTAGATTGAGTCTTGGGTACCGCTAAATTTACCGGTAAAAAAAGTGGAAAATTTCACAAATCAAAGTATTATATTTTATACAAAGAAAATTGGTAAGTTTCATTAATAAATAGGCCTATGAATGACGGGGGAAAAAAATAAAAAAATAAAAACTAGATATAAGTTTTTGTCACAACAAAAACAAGGTGTTCGGTTGAAGTTAAAATGGTTACGTCATCAATTCGAAGTGTTGGAGAAGTCAAATGTTAACGTCTGTTGAAGTTCTCGCGAGAAGTTTATTTGAATACAATACAATACTGAATTTAGAAATTATTTTAATATTAAACTTTGACTTCCGGTTTGGACAGGAAGTAAGGTCAAATTGGGGTCACCTTTGTGTAAATACTTTTGACAATTAACAATCTGTACAATGGTACAAAAATGTCAATTTACCTCCTGTGGTTGTTGAGATATGATTTTTTAAATATTAAACTTTCACTTCCGGTTTGGACAGGAAGTAAGGTCAAATTGGGGTATAAATATTTTTTGACAATTAACGATCTGTATAATGGTACAAAATTTGTGAATTTACCTCTTGTGGTTGTTGAGATATGATTTTTTGAAAATATTAAACTTTGACTTCCGGTTTGGACAGGAAGTAAGGTCAAATTGGGGTCACCTTTGTGTAAATATTTTTCGACAGTTAACAATCTGTATAATGGTACAAAAATTGTGAATTTACCTCTTGTGGTTGTTGAGATATGATTTTTTTTAAATATTAAACTTTGACTTCCGGTTTGGACAGGAAGTAAGTCAAATTGGGGTCACCTTTTTGTAAATAGTTTTCGACAATTTATGATCTGTACAATGGTACAAAAATTGTGAATTTACCTCTTGTGGTTGTTGAGATATGATTTTTTTAAATGTTAAACTTTGACTTCCGGTTTGGACAGGAAGTAAGGTCAAATTGGGGTCACTTTTTTGGAAATATTTTTTGCCATGGCTAGCCATTATGGCTAGCCATTATGGCTAGCCATTATGGCTAGCCATTATGGCTAGTCAAGCGAAAACTAACAATTACGTGCCCTCCGACCCCTTTGTTGGAATGACTCGCAAGAACGGAGTTGCCTTCCATACAAATCAAGAAATCCCCCTAAACAATTACCTCAAATCCTTTATTAAATGCATGCCCAATGCCCACATTGTCTCGGCCTCACGCATTTCCAATGGGCGCATAGCAGTGTACATGAGTTCCCGAATCAATGTGGAAGAGGCCGTTTTGCAAGGTTTTGACCACAACAACCAATACATTGAAATAACTCCCCTGGTTAAACCTGCCACTCGCATTGTCTTCTCCAACGTATACCCAGAAATTCCCAACTCCGTTCTTGCGAATAACATAAGTGACTTTTGTAAACTTATATCTCCGATCCGACCCATTTCTCTAGGGATAAAGGAGCCTAATCTATCCCATGTGGTGTCCTTTAGAAGACAAGCCTATGTCCTAATCGACCCAAATATAACAACTTTAGTCATATCAACCTAACGAATAATGGTGTAAATTATCGCGTGTTCCTTTCTGACGGAATCTGCCAAATGTTTCAATTGCGGGGAAATCGGCCATCTCAGTAAAGCCTGTAAAAAGAACACAGCCCCCACCCAACCAGACACCCCAAACGAGCCAAGATCAGATGACAATCCACTAGCCCCTCTTCCAGTTTTCATCCACCCCAAAGGCAAATCCGACCCAAAACACCCTGCGAAAAAATCCAAAGCCAGCAAAACCCCAGAAAGAACAGGCCCCTCTAAATCACCCCGCCCATCGACGTCCAAATTGCCCTCTGGGCCTAGCCGTAAACGCCTTGCTCGGTCTCTTTCCCCAGCTCGCCCCACCGTTTCTACCCCTCCCAACACTAAACAGTCGTTGGAGACCACGAAGCAACCATCGTCTGCCCCGTCTTCACACACGTCTTCATCGCAACCACTGGAAGCAGAAGTCGACACTACCAGGGAGAAAACCCCAATGCCCCGACCATTCTGGTCCCCACCTGCCCCCTCACGACAAAACATTCCTCTGTTCTCCACGGTTGTCTCCCAAAAGCGACAAAAGAAATCCGCGGCGAAGGATACGACTACAGTTCTTACCCCTCTGTTGGCCAGTACCACCTCTTCCCTCCTCCCTGCACCCCGCCCCTCCCCTGCACCCCGCCCCTCCCTTGCACGCCGCCCTTCCCTTTCAACCCGCCCTTCCCTTTCACCCCGCCCTTCCCTTTCACCCCGCCATTCCCTTTCACCCCGCCCTTCCCTTTCACCCCGCCCTTCCCTTTCACCCCGCCCTTCCCCCGCTAACTCCCTACCCCATCCACCCCGATGGAAGAAGGAGAACTAAGCGAACACGAATCCGTCTTCTCCGACATAGACACAAGCGAGTGTTCTCAGGACCTTCACGAGTATTCAAATCTACATATTCCCAAAGGCCCCCTAAATAACAGTGAGATGGTCAATTTCCTAAAGCGCGTGAAATCAAGCAAAAAGGCGTGTCTGATCGCGCGAAAATTCACACCAAACATCCCAGGGCTAGTACAACAGCTCAAACCCATGAGGAATAGCCCCCTACTCCACAAACACCAGCAGCAGAGGCTTAGGCTACTCATCAAAAGACTGGACCCTGATGAACCCTCATCTCCCGTAAAAATGAATATTTGTGTTGTTTTTCTCATGGCACTAAGCATAGTTACCCTAAACACCCGAGGGTGCTACGAGGAACTTAAAAATCTAAGTGTCCAAGTAT
>CM055825.1:19124091-19176344 GCA_029582265.1 Zoroaster sp. YZ-2022 | reverse complement strand
GTTGCCGCACGTGCGCATATTGAACTAAAATTCATTAATTGCCATATTTTCTTACATATTGTTCCGCACGTGCATTTGGAACTAAATATCATTAACTAAATTGCGATATTTCTTGCATATGGTATATGGGATTATAGACTTTCAAATGGGTTATTGAGTATCATATTGTGAGTGTATCGCTATAAGACCATGAAAACGATAATGACTAAGAAAAATATGCTCTCATGATAAGTTTTGTTTGTTACTAAGGCTCAAGATATGATGAGGATCATATTGTGAACTTGTTGGTGCAAATATCAATAGTGTTAACAATTTGACTTTATTTTCAAAACTAGGCAACCAAATCAGACTTATATTTTACAGAACGTACACAATTACCTGGCTACCATATTTATGATAAAACAATTCTGCCTAATGCTGGTAGTTTGGTAAATTTGGTAATATTAAAACATATGGACATTGTTGGGGGATACCCTGAAAGTAGCGTTTACGCTACGTTTTATGTGATATCATTATCGCCCATTATGTCCAGCCTATTGTGTTCACAGGTCCATCTCTGTGGGCCACAGTGCCAAAATGGATTAAAGCGGGACCCACCAGAAATTATATTAATTTAGGTTAATAATTACTTATTGTAAAACCATGCTTCTCAGGGTTACTTTGAGAAAGATATCATTTTAAAGCATTTGTTTTCCCTTCCTCAAGTAAAATAGCAATGTTCAGATGGAAAAGAACATTTTTGGAAATTGCCGTTAAAATCTTAAAGGGTAAAAATGTGTCAAATATTTCACTGTGGGAAAATTTTAAATTTTCAACTGTTTTTGTTATTATTAAATAAAACGGGCTCAGGAGCTGACTGCCCCCTTTGCTCATTGACATGTTGTTCCCTAATTGCACATATTGAACAGAAATTCATTAACTAAAGTGCCATATTTCTTGCTATTGACATTACAGACTTTCAAATGTTATTGAATGTCATAATCTATTGGATGTATTGTTTACACGATCAAGACAATGAATAATGACAATTAAGACTATTTGCTTTCACTAGTTGTTCCATATGATTTATTTTACTACGGCCTCTGGTGACTGTGGTAACGTGCCCCCACTCGCTGGAGGGCTGTGCCCATGATGAAAATTCAAACTTTAAAGAAATTCATAAGGATTCCTCTCGTACTGTTGAGTAAAGTCCCTCCACATTATCATGTGCACAATAGAAACAGACATGGAATCAAGAGTGGGTTGAATATTGCATCAGAAGTGTCCAGAGCGTGTGTACAGAGTGGCACTAGTGACTGCACATTGGCCAACTAGCTACCAGCATGTGGCCTCTTTGTCAAGATTTCAAGGCGGTCACGATAGCTGGTTTAGACTGAAGGCCTATCTGTACAAAAATATATAAAAACTAAACTAGAACGGCGAAGCTGACGTCTGAAATGTTCTGAGAAAGCAGTTGCTTCAAATGTATTTGATATATTCATACACTGGTCCATAAAGTTTTCAGGCGACCATATCTCGGAAACATCTTGGAGTTGAGAGCAAAAATTTGTTGTGTGTTCATTACTCCCATAGAGATATGTCCGTCACTGACAACCTCTGGGTGAGTTTGCATGGAATAACCATATTGGTAAATAGTCTTCATGCATTCTGCACTAGTAAGCAGGAGGTCGTGGGTTCGAATCCCTCCCGAGTCGTCTGAGAAGTTTTTCCACAGACACTCAGAAAGCACTGAGTATACAGTGCTATAAACGCGTCGGTAGGGCAAAACTAAATCAATTGTTTATCACCCGACGCAAGAATTTCATCAAACTATAAATTGTAGGTTTTGTAGGCTCACATGATCTGTAATGTAATCTTAGTAATCAGAAATGCATTGTAGGTTTTGTTTCTCTTTATGTACACCGAAGTAAAGCATCTATACAGCATCCATGCTTATATCCGCTTCACTCATTGACAGGTTGTTCCACACGTGCGCATTTGGAATTAAATTATAGACTTTCAAATGGGTTATTGAATGTCATAATTGATGGAGTGTATCGCTTACCAGACCACGAAAACGATAATGACAATTAAAAATATGCTGTCTTGGGCGTGATGAGTGATCATATTGTGAACTTGCGTCGGTGTAATATCAGTAGGGTTAACAATTTGACTTTTATTTTCAAAACGAGGCAACAGAACGTAGACAAATAAAACGATAATGATAACGATAATGGCGGAGGTTACTTTTGCCATGTTGGACCCCTCTGGTGACTACACGGGTGGTCAGATTGCTTTTATATTTTATATGCTTAGAAACTAGGTGCATATGTCTGCCCCCAAACACTAGGATTGACCAATCATACCCTCGTTGGAGGTTTGGCTAGGGTCTGGGGTCTGTAAAAAAAAAACACCACCTCCTTCTAATGGACGGTTTACCCATGTAACTAAAACTCTTTCATCTTAAGATATTTTATCCGATCTATATATTTAAGGTTTTCTCCTGCATGGTTAGACGATATTTTAAAATAATGGTTATTTTGCTTAATATACAGTACACAATGTACACCGTACAGTATAGGTACTGATGTACATGTATGCACCAAACACTTGTTATGTATTTTATTAAGTATGTACACCATCAAATCATCTTTAATAAAATGTATCCAAAAGGGGTCCATGACCCCCTGAAACATTTGACAAAACCACCCTCAAAAAACAGTAGGATGTCCGTAGCCCCCTTGAAATATTTGACAAAACTGCCCACCCATATAGCTACAAACAATATTTGCAAATAAATAAATTAATTAATAACTATATCGTCGTCTGTTGAATGTAGAAATTAAAAAGGTTGCTCGCAACTGCATCATGAGCTACATACAATATTTGCAATTTGGCCCTACAAATGTTGATATTGCATTAGGGAATGCATAAAATCAAACAATTTCCAAGACACTTCATCAGGCCCCAGACCCCTTGCCATGAATGAGCTCTTCGTGCTCACTCGGAGGTCAGCCTCTCCCCAAATCGTTTGTTCTAGATCTGCCCATAAAATCATAACAAGTGTTTGGGGTATGCATACATACATGTACAGTACATAGTAATGTACATGTCTGCTGTATATTAAAGCAAAATATATACATATTATATGAAAATATCGTTTGACCATGAAAGAGAAAAGATATAAAACTGAATGTTCTTACACACATAGATATGATACAATATTTTAAGATGTAAGAGTTTAAGAGTTTAAGTTACGATTGATTAAAATAATATGATGGTATGCATACTTTCAAAAATTATAATAAGGGATTTGGGGGTATGCATACAGTAATGCAGTTTTGTCAAAACTTTCAAGGCGGCCACGGACCCCAACAACCCTCACCCCACCTCCCAGCCAAACCTCCAATGAAGGTATGATTGTCCATCCTTGTTTGGGGGCAGGCATATGCACCTAGTTCGTACGCATATAAAATATGAAAGCAATGTGACACCTCGTGTAGTCCCCAGAAGGGCCCACAAATAGCAAATTGTGGGTTTTGAAGAACCCCTAACTTTCTTGCAGATTCTAGCAGATTGGGTGTCATTCAACCTGTGTAACAATTTGCAGCCAATTATCTTTACCCAATTTTGAGGTACAGCCTCTGAAAATGACAAAAAAATCACCACCGTAACTTGGAGGGGAAATGGGGGCGTGGCTATAGTTTTCAGGCGGCCATTCATCATTCTACATGACAATCTAAAATATGAAAGTTCAAAACTGACTTCTGAAGTGTTCTGAGAAAAAACATTTACTTCAAATTTATTTGAAATATCACACACTGGTCCATAGAGGGGAGAACCTCAGAGACTGACAGGTTGTTCCCTAGGTACGAATTTTGAATTAAATTGCCATATTTCTTGCATGTGGTACATGTGGCATTATAGACTTTCAAATGAGTTATTAAATGTCATAATTGATGAAGTGTATCGCTTACATGACCATGAAAACGATAATGACAATTAAAAATATGCTCTCTCGGGCGTGATGAGTGATCATTATCGTGAACTTGGGTCGGTGTAATATCAATAGTGTTAACAATATGACTTTATTTTCAAAACGAGGCAACCATATCAGACGTATATTGTACAGAACGTAGACAAATAAAACGATAATGACAACGATAACGATTTTTATGCCATTTTGGACCCCTCTGGTGATTACACAAGTGGCCAGATTGCTTTTATATTTTATATGCTTAGAAAATAGGTGCATATGTCTGCCCCCAAATACTAGGATGGACAATCATACATTTGTTGGAGGTTTGGCTGGGGTCTGGGTTCTGTAAAAAAAAAACACCACCTCCTTCTAATGAACGGTTTACCCATGTAACTAAAATTCTTACATCTTAAGATATTTTATATATGTATTTAAGAAAATTCGGTTTTCTACTTCATGGTTAGACGATATTTTAAAATAATGGTTATTTTGCTTAATACACAGTATACAATGTACACCGTACAGTATATGTACTAATGTACATGTATGCACCAAACACTTGTTATGTATTTTATTAAGTATGTACACCATCAAATCATCTTTACTCAATTGTATTCAGAAAGAGTGGGATGTCCGTGGCCCCCTTGAAATTTTGAGAAAACTTCCCACCCCTGCAGCTACATACAATATTTGCAATTTGGCCCTAAAAATGCTGATATTGCATTAGGGAGTGCATAAAATCAAACAATTTCGAAGGCCCTTAAGCAGGCCCCAGACTCCTTGCCATGAATGAGCTCTTCGTGCTCACTCGCAGGTCAGCCTCTCCCCAAATCGCTTGTTGTTGATCTACCCATGATGGTGTGTATTTGAAAAATCATAACAAGTGTTTGGGGTTATGCATAGGCCTACAAACATACATGTACAGTACATAGTAATGTACATGTGTACTGTACATGTGGACTGTACATGTGGACTGTACATGACTGTGGACTGTACATGTGGACTGTACATGTGGACTGTACGTGTGGACTGTACGTGTGGACTGTACGTGTGGACTGTACATGTCTGCTGTATATTAAAGCAAAATACATATTATATGAAAATATCGTTTGACCATGAAAGAGAAAAGATATAAAACTGAATGTTCTTACACACATAGATATGATACAATATTTTAAGATGTAAGAGTTTAAGAGTTTAAGTTACGATTGATTAAAATAATATGATGGTATGCATACTTTCAAAAATTATAATAAGGGATTTGGGGTATGCATACAGTAATGCAGTTTTGTAAAAACTTTCAAGGCGGCCACGGACCCCAACAACCCTCACCCCACCTCCCAGCCAAGCCTCCAATGAAGGTATGAATATTGTTTTAAAAATCATAATAAGGGATTTGGGGGTATGCATACAGTACCAGTAATGCAATATCAGTATTTTCAGGCCCAAGTTGCAAATATTGTATATAGCTAGCGGTGGGCAGTTTTGTCAAATCTTTTAAGGGGCCATGGACCCCCCTTCCCCCTTCCCAGCCAAACCTCCAATGAAGGTATGATTGTCCATCCTTGTTTGGGGGCAGGCATATGCACCTAGTTCGTACGCATATAAAATATGAAAGCAATGTGACACCTCGTGTAGTCCCCAGAAGGGCCCACAAATAGCAAATTGTGGATTTTGAAGAACCCCTAACTTTCTTGCAGATTCTAGCAGATTGGGTGTCATTCAACCTGTGTAACAATTTGCAGCCAATTATCTTTACCCAATTTTGAGGTACAGCCTCTGAAAATGACAAAAAAATCACCACCGTAACTTGGAGGGGAAATGGGGGCGTGGCTATAGTTTTCAGGCGGCCATTCATCATTCTACATGACAATCTAAAATATGAAAGTTCAAAACTGACTTCTGAAGTGTTCTGAGAAAAAACATTTACTTCAAATTTATTTGAAATATCACACACTGGTCCATAGAGGGGAGAACCTCAGAGACTGACAGGTTGTTCCCTAGGTACGAATTTTGAATTAAATTGCCATATTTCTTGCATGTGGTACATGTGGCATTATAGACTTTCAAATGAGTTATTAAATGTCATAATTGATGAAGTGTATCGCTTACATGACCATGAAAACGATAATGACAATTAAAAATATGCTCTCTCGGGCGTGATGAGTGATCATTATCGTGAACTTGGGTCGGTGTAATATCAATAGTGTTAACAATATGACTTTATTTTCAAAACGAGGCAACCATATCAGACGTATATTTTACAGAACGTAGACAAATAAAACGATAATGACAACGATAACGACTTTTTGTGCCATTTTGGACCCCTCTGGTGACTACACGAGTGGTCAGGTTGCTTTTATATTTTATATGCTTAGAAATTAGGTGCATATGTCTGCCCCCAAACACTAGGATGGACCAATCATACATTTGTTGGAGGTTTTGCTGGGGTCTGGGTTCTGTAAAAAAAAAAACCACCTCCTTCTAATGAACGGTTTACCCATGTAACTAAAATTCTTACATCTTAAGATATTTTATATATGTATTTAAGAAAATTCGGTTTTCTACTTCATGGTTAGACGATATTTTAAAATAATGGTTATTTTGCTTAATATACAGTATACAATGTACACCGTACAGTATAGGTACTGATGTACATGTATGCACCAAACACTCGTTATGTATTTTATTAAGTATGTACACCATCAAATCATCTTTACTCAATTGTATTCAAAAAGAGTGGGATGTCCGTGGCCCCCTTGAAATTTTTGACAAAACTGCCCACCCATATAGCTACATACAATATTTGCAATTTGTCCCTAAAAATGCTGATATTGCATTAGGGAGTGCATAAAATCAAACAATTTCAAAGGCCCTTAAGCAGGCCCCAGACCCCTTGCCATGAATGAGCTCTTCGTGCTCACTCGCAGGTCAGCCTCTCCCCAAATCGTTTGTTGTTGATCTACCCATGATGGTGTGTATTTGAAAAATCATAACAAGTGTTTGGGGTTATGCATACAAACATATCGTCCATGTACGTAATTCGCCGCACTCGTGAAATGACGCACTTACGTTTGGCTTAGCATTTCTCGGAAAATTTACAAAACTATGGCGTATTAATGGTTGAATAAACTTACCTAAGTCATACTTGTTACAAAAATAAACATCACAGTGAAATTGTATGATTTACTGGAAAGTTAGTGCTTGTGAAAGTGGAAAAAGTTGTTTAACCACTGATTTTACTAGATACAAATAGTAAGGAATTTACATGACCTCAATTTTTTTTCACGAACATCTATGATTTTATTGTTCTATGCCGTCAATGAGCTATTGTCTGTGGAAACCAGAAAATACGAATGCTTTACATTTGCAATAATTTTTTAAAGAAATACTGGACACATTCCTTATAGAAGAAGCGAACGAAGGCTACTTAATTCGTTGGTGTTTATTTCGTCGGCAGTGGAAAATTATTGAGAAAATGAAACATTAATATCATGGTTATGATAAGAAATCGTTTATTTGACAAAATGTTGACATAATTTTTTACACATTTCAAAGTTTTAAAGTACTTTTTGCAAAATTTTAACCACCTTCCATTTTATTGGTCTTTCAAGAATATTGATTAAAAGTTTTGAGAGCTTCTCCAAATACCATTTTATTTTAAAAATCTAAAACAATACTTTTATTTTCAAGATTAAAAACAATTTTACAACCATCTGGAATAAGATGAAACATGATTCAACTGTTTTTCTTCTTGGGTACATTTTCTGTGCCCCCATCAACTTTAACAGTTTGGGGTGAGTAATTATACCAACATCAATATTTTGATGACTACAATTCTGTGCGTCTCAAAAAAACGGCACTCAAGACGTCCACGCATTTGATCATGCATTGAAATTCAGCATTTTACAAGAGAATCCATCACTGAAACAAACTGAAACGCCAAACTGCTAATTTCATTTGTAAGTTACTGTCCAGTTGATTATATAACCTTAGGTGTGTCATTTAGGGTAAATTGAGGATACATGTACAGTACATAGTAATGTACATGTGGACTGTACATGTGGACTGTACTTGTGGACTGTACATGTGGACTGTACATGTGGACTGTACATGTGGACTGTATATTAAAGCAAAATACATATTATATGAAAATATCGTTTGACCATGAAAGAGAAAAGATATAAAACTGAATGTTCTTACACACATAGATATGATACAATATTTTAAGATGTAAGAGTTTAAGAGTTTAAGTTACGATTGATTAAAATAATATGATGGTATGCATACTTTCAAAAATTATAATAAGGGATTTGGGGTATGCATACAGTAATGCAGTTTTGTCAAAACTTTCAAGGCGGCCACGGACCCCAACACCCCCCCACCCCCACCTCCCAGCCAAACCTCCAATGAAGGTATGAATATTTTTTTTAAAATCATAATAAGGGATTTGGGGGTATGCATATAGTAATGCAATATCAGTATTTTCAGGCTCAAGTTGCAAATATTGTATATAGTTAGGGGTGGGCAGTTTTGTCAAATCTTTTAAGGGGCCATGGACCCCCCTTCCCCCTTCCCAGCGAAACCTCCAGTGAAGGTATGATTGGTCCATCCTTGTTTGGGGGCAGGCATATGCACCTAGTTCGTACGCATATAAAATATGAAAGCAATGTGACACCTCGTGTGGTCACCAGAGGGGCCCAAAAATAGCAAAAAGTAACTTAAGTTGGCTCAATGGTGGGTTTTGAAGAACCCCTAACTTGAAAAGAAAATGTTATAAGCAGATTCTAGCAGATTGGGTGTCATTCGTCCTGTGTAACAATTTGCAGAAAATTGTCTTTACCCAATTTTGAGATACATCCTCTGAAAATTCCCCCAAAAATCACCGACGTAACTTGGAGGGAGAAAAATATTTTCAGGTGACCATATCTCGGAAACAACTTGGAGTTGAAAGCAAAACATTGTGGTGTGTTCATTACTCCCATAGAGATATGTCGGTCACTGACAACCTCTTTATTATTATTATTATTATTATTATTTATTCGGCATAAAACACAACAAACATGATACAATATACAAAACAAAGCATTACCAGTGGAACATGCCAGGGCATGAAAAAGTTAACTAAATAACTGTGGCCTTCATACCCAGAACCACTGATATTACAAAAATAAATTGCAATAAATATATATATATATATATATATATATATATATATATATATATATATATATATATATATATATCAAAAATAGAAATTTGTTAAAATCTAATGATAAAAGACAGTATAACGCAGTATATACACAGCGGCGTAGCCACGGGGGCCTGGGGACGCGCCCCCCTCCCACAGGCTCCCCCACGAAAAACTCCCAAGAGTGGAAAAAACACCGAAAAGCAATTCCCCCTGTGCCCCACCCCTCTGAAAAAGTCCTGCCACACCGCTGTATATACAGAATTATACTAATATTATTTAAATAAAAAGAAAAACCGACATTGATTGATTAAAAAATTAAATAACAGGTGGGTAAAACTACATAGGCTATAAAAAACCAAGGAGAACAACCAATAAAGCCCCCTCCCATACCTCCCACAGTCCAACCTACCAGCGCAATACAGCACTGCCCATCCCTACATACAGAGACAAATATATAACTATGAATAGGACTCAAGAAAATACTTAACACCAGTGGGTATAACATATAAACAAAACAAACAAAAAAAGAAAAGAAAATCAGCCCAACACAATGAGCAATTAAACCACAAAGCACGGACATACATACACATATAATATATGTATATATATATATATATATATATATATATATATATATATATATATATATATATATATATATATATATATATATATATATATATATATATATATATATATATATATATATATATATATATATATATATATATATATATGTATATATATATATATATATATATATATATATATATATATATAATAAAAAATAAATAGGTTGGAAAAATATATATAAATGCAAAGTAAAAAATATATAGATAAAAAATAAAAAATAAAAACAAATAATTTCGATAAATAAAAATGTAAACATTACAGTAAACCAGCCTGTATCTAAATCCGCTTACAAATAAATTTCTTAAGTTTGTTCATCCAAGCATTAATTGGTAATATGACTAAATCTGTTCGAAGTTGTTTTGAGAGCTCATCCCACATTCTTGGAAATGCATGTATAGGAGTGTGATGTAGACGCTGAGTCCGAGCCTTGAGGTGAACAAACTTGAGATCTTCAATGTGTCGAGTATTCACATGAACAGTATTACTAACAGTATCACTGGTGACTTTGTTATATAATGACTTGGTGACAAAAGAAAGTAATAAGTACTTCCTCCGAGATGCAAGAGTGAACCAATTAAGAAGTTGCAGTCTGTCGGGGTAAGACATCTCCATCCTCCGTTGTTTCAGGACAATACGCGATGGTCTCCTTTGTATCCTCTCCAAGTCGTCTGCAAGTTTTTGGATATGCAAATTCCATACAGGCAAACCATATTCCAATGTTGGTAAAACCAAAGACTTGTAGAGACAAAAAAGAGCATTCGTAAAGAGACAGGTGGAGTGTCGTGGCCGAGCGGTCTAGCATACCGGACTCAAGTTCTGGTGTTAGCAGCAGAATGTGGGTTCGAATCCCGGCCGTGACACTTGTGTCCTTGAGCAAGACACTTAACCATAATTGCTTCTCTCCACCCAGGGGTTAAATGGGTACCTGTGAGGGCAGAGTTGGTTGATTAGCCCTATATGCGCTGTAATGGCAGCAATTGAGCTGTATACTCTCCAGGGAGCTGAGATGGTTTCAGGAATGATTTATGAGCCTGATGAGCAGGGGTAATAATATAATGCGCCTTGAGCACCACTCAGTTGGTGGATACGTGCGCTATATAAGTCCACACATTATTATTATTATTATTACTAGATATTAACCCTAACATTCTGTTAGATCGTGATGTAATATATCTCACATGACTGTCCCAAGTAAGGCGATTGTTAAGAATAATCCCGAGATATTTGATCTCATCGACTACTTGGAGGGTGAGGGTGAGGGTGAGTTTGCATGGAATAACCCTATTGGTAAATAGTCTTCATGCATTCTACATGACGATCTAAAGTATGAAAGTTCAAACTGAACTCAGAAGTGTTCTGAAAAAAAAAAACATTTACTTCAAATTTATTTGAAATATCATACACTGGTCCATAGAGGGGATGACATTATAGACTGACTCACATGATCTGTAATATAATCTTAGTAATCAGAAATGCATTGCAGGTTTTGTTTCTCATTGACAAGTTGTTCCGCACGTACGCATTTTAGACTGAACCTCATTAACTAAATTGCCATAATTATTTTCTTACATATTGTACATGTGGCATTATAGACTTTCAAATGGGTTATTTGAGTGTCATCATTGATGGAGTGTATCGCTTACCAGACCATGAAAACGATAATGACAATTAAAAATATGCTCTCATGATAATCTGTTTGTTTTTGTTACTAAGGCCTCGGGCGTGATGAGTGATCATATTGTGAACTCAGGTTGTCACAAATTTGACTTTATTTTCAAATCGAGGCAACCAAACCTACATGGGAGAACTTGTCCCACCCCCTTTTAAAAAAACACCTGATTTCGCTCCCTCGATGAACCTATTTTTTATGTTACCGTGAGTATTTTTGTTTGTAACCAGTGGAGTTCATGATTCTCTAAAACTAAATGAAAGAAATCTCAAAAACTGCCCCAAAATTCAAAAATTTCCAAAATGTTATTCGAAAATGGTTTGAAATTTCTCAAAATGTAATAATAATGGTTTTTATTTTGTACAAATTAATGTTTCAAACCCAAATGATTTATTTTTCACTCAGGTTGAGTTGGGGTGGGTCTGGGGAGGGTTACGACAAGCCGGCAACGTTTAAGTGTGGCCTGATTCCATTCCCAAATAATCACGATGTAAAATGATTTAGTAAAATGATTTTCCCAGCTGGATGCTCATATAACACGATCAATTCAATATTTATTTTGGAGAATTTCTGCTCGTTACTTCAAAAACAACTTGGGATTAAGATAAAAGATATAGCCTATCACCCGTGTTTTGGCCGATTACACGGTACAAATAGATTGAAATGTTGAATTAGTATTTTTTCTGGGATTAGGAAAGTTATTTATAAGCTGAAATAAGCTCGTAAATGCTCACACAGAACCTTCTGAGTGCAAACTTTTCCGGGCCCTTAATTAAGTTGGCCCAGACCTAGACTTGAGATCAAGTCGTATAATTTGGCCGTATTTGTCTGTGGGGATGCGGGCCGGTTCATAGCGTGCACTGTGTGTTATACCACGCTACCTCGATCACATCGTATTACATACTTGCCATTGGCAGCAGTAAATTACCATGAGTACGAGGGTGCGTCCAAATCTAACGACTTGAATTATGTGGTTCCACGTTTCTGCACGACCTATGGCAAGTTCTCCGGAGAACCGGAGAAACAATCTGATTGGTCGAATTGCTCCAAATAATTATATGAATATTCATAAATCTACTGCATATGCACACACAACGAATTGATAACATGTATACGTGATGGGAACTTCGAGAAGAGCTCATTTTGATCCTGCATACACGTGTACACTGTCACGGAGCTCTTCTCGAAGTTTCCATTCAGATTGTAGGCTAGGTAGGCCTGCTGTGTATATGTTAATTATGATCAATTTCTTTTACAATTCATACATTCATATCAGGAGATTTTACAGTATATTTGAAAAATGTTGAAGCATTCTGACGCAATTTTGGTGTTCATGTGTGATTAATTGAAAATGATGATAATTTTGCATTTCGTTATAAATAGTTGTAACCTAGTTAATAATGGAACCGTCTACCAAGGTTTTTGGGCTCTCTCATTGGCCATAATATCCTTATGGCAACTCAAACGTTGATGACGGGCTACGTTCTTGAATATACGAATAATGTGTTCGTTACTATTAATTCAAATCTGTATTAATTCAAGTCGGTCAATGATGCACGTTGGGGATCTCAAGTCTAGCCCGGACCACACGCTGTGAGCTAGCTTTGCTCACTGGTTAAGATTTTTTCCAAAATGGATGCAACATTTTCCCCACGCTGTGAGCTCGCATTGCTCGCTCCGCTTGCTGGTTTGGATTTGCCTCCCCCCCCCCCACTTTCAAAATCATTCCGCTGCCGTTGCATGCATGATTGTCAAAGGGGGAGGGGAACATGGCCCCTCTTTGTCAAGATTCTTGAGTAAATTATTATTGCTATTATTTATTAACTTATATTGCGCAAATTCCACAATGAGATGTTCAAATGCGCATTACAAATTTACAATTACAAATGTACAATACAAATAAAAATATATTAAAAAATTACAATAAAAGCACATCACAACAATATCAATAGAATGCCATACAGAAAAAATTATTGGGCCCCCTTGTTTGAAATTCCTGGCTACATCTGCATCCAAAAATAATAATAATAATAATAATAAAGATTTATAGCGCGCACATATCCACCCTGCTGGGCGCTCAAGGCGCGGAAACAAAGAAAAAACATGAATACAAACAATATACAATGATAGCATAGGGGAAAAAAATTATGTACCGAGATACATGTACCTACAATGCAATTACAAATATACATCATCTTTGAAGAGTTGTGACATAAGATGAGTTTTAAGCATCGACTTAAATCTGGTTATACTATGACAAGATTTGAGTTTAGTTGGAAGATGATTCCAGAGTCTCGGAGCTGCGACAGAAAACGACCTATCACCCCAGTTCCGTTTTGAAGTGGGTTCCTTTAGGAGTGACATGTTGCTGGAGCGCAAATTGCGTGATGGAGTGTAGACTTTAAGCAGTTCAGAAATATAAATTGGAGCAATGTTATTGAAAGATTTGTGAACAATTAGCATAAGTTTAAAAACAATTCTCTGTGAAACAGGAAGCCAGTGCAGTTCTTTCAAGATTGGCGTGATATGGCATGACTTTCTGGACAAAGTCACAACACGAGCTGCTGTGTTTTGTATGTGCTGAAGACGAGATATTTGATTCTGCGGGAGACCGTAAAGGAGAGCATTCCCGTTATCGAGCCTTGATGTGACAAACGCATGTATAATTTGTTCAGCAGCACTTTTATTCAAGTATTTCCTAATTCGCCTTATATTTCTGATATGAAATGATGATATGCGAACAATGTTGGAGATATGTGGTTTTAAAGTCATTGTCGAGTCAAATATAACACCCAAATTACGTGCATGTAATGAGGGGTTATCTGAGTCACCAATTGTAATAAATGGAAGAGAAACTTTAGACAATTGCTGACGTGATCCAAATAGAACAAATTCTGTTTTTTCATCGTTCAATTTCAGGAAATTTTGTCTCATCCAACTTCGAATCTCTTGAATACATTTCTCCAGTGTTTTAATGCAGGAATCAGCAGGTTCTTGAGAAGATTTAAAAGTAATGTAAAGCTGCGTGTCATCAGCGTAAACATGGTAATTTAAATTATACTTCAAAATGATATCACGAACTGGAAAGGTATAAACAGTAAACCACTGTGGGCCGAGCACAGAGCCTTGGGGTACAGAATAGTCAAGAATAACAGGCTCGGAGATAGCGTTACCAATACAAACATGCTGAGGCCTATTTAAAAGGTAGGACTTACACCAATCCAGGGCTGTGTCATGTATTCCAAGATGATATTGAAGGCGGGAGAGAAGGATTTTATGATCGACCGTGTCAAAAGCGGCGCTTAAGTCTAACAAAACTAATGCAGTGATTTTCCCCTCATCCATGGCAGATAAAATGTCATTGTTGACGCGAAGAAGAGCAGTTTCCGTTCCATGAAATGGTTTGTAGGCTGACTGAAATGTGTCCGACAGGTTATTAGAACAGAACAAAGGGCTCACCGGTCAGCTGGACAAAGGATTTTTATTTTGTTGTAAACTTCAATCATACCAGTCTCCCCTTAAAGAGTTTTGATCAACGGGGGAAAAAAAACTTATTTGATCATTAATATTTTAGGCCAAAAAAATATCCAGTTTCTGGTATTCGCTGGCGTCGCCTCAGATCCGCGCCGCGCGTCGGCAGTTTTAGAGTATCAACGTTTGCCCGATTTGTGATGAGGCCTCTCTATCTTAGCTACCATACTTTGTATATGGAAAATTTGGTTTGTATGGTTCCAATAACCAAAATTCAAATTATTCTATCTTCTAAAGTACTGCTAGTATGGATTGTGGTGGGACAATCGAAGTGTGAACCTAAACTAGTAATGATGTCTTGTATTACTGTAAACAAAATATTTCTATAGCCTATGCACCCTCATAAATATAGGCTACAGTATACTGTACTTCTATACACATTGTTGAAGAACCATATCTTCTAAATAAATGATTTGGAAAATACTTCATCTCTGCTCAAAGGGAATAACTTATAACGTTCGGACCGTACTCAACTAGTTCCTTCAACTTATAAATTCATCAATAACATGACTTCAATGTCACAGCGCCAGAGTGTATGACCCTTCACAGGCAAACCAAAATTATGCATTCACGTTTCAAAATGGCTGCCCTCAGTATTAACACATGGTTCTATTCTTTCCATTTGAAGATTTCTACCGTTTAGTTACAAAACACATTTTTTCCCTGGAAGGAGTACCCGCAAACTTCTGATAAAATGCTGGAATTCTGGCAATTGTCAAAATAAAACGAAGATCAAACTTGCCGCGAATTCAACCGCGGATTCAATGCTACGGGTTGTGGGTTGCCATGGTCGAGCGGTTTAGTGCATCGGATTTGTGTTCTGATGGCTGAGTCGTCAGAGTGTGTGGGTTCGAAGCCTTGCCGCGAACATGGTGCTTGTGTCCTTGAGCAAGACACTTTACCATAATTGCTGCGAGGGCCGAAGTGAACCCAGCCACTCGGGATGTACAAGCCAGTGCATGCTTCGTGCCGGTCCCAAGCCCGGATAAATGGGAGGGTTGCGTCAGGAAGGGCATCCGGCGTAAAACCTATGCCAAAACAAATATGCGGATCATGATCCGCTGTGGCGACCCCTAACGGGAGCAGCCGAAAGAGGACAACATTCAATGCTACGGGTCTATAGGATTGATATTAATGATTGATTTTAATGATAAGGATCAAAAACAAAATTGTTTAGTTTCAATCTGAAAGCTTACTGTTTATAAAGTTGATACTAGTACCAATCTTCCTGTGAAATAATTCCCTCTGAAATGCTGTCATCTTCGAGAAAACTGTATATGAAGACCTGCAAAAACGCAACAGCTGATTTCGATTGCAACAATCAAAATTATTATTTTAAATCAGTTGCAATGATGCCCTCAGTTGACCGAAATTAGACAGCCAAGTGTAGCGTTTGCAATCGGTCGTATCCATGAATCGGCTGCAGTGCTGCAGAGTCTGATTCGTTCTCGGAGGTACTCTGCTGTGTGATTGTGTTTCATGCGTTTCGGCGTGGGATACAAGGTTGTGTTTTGGGCGTGAGACACAGCAGCCTGATTAGCGCACTTTACCAACGACTGTTTCCGTGATTAACTCGTATGTCATAAAATAGTCGTCGATTTCCTGTTTTTTAACGTATGGTGGCGGTATTTAAAAATCTCTTCGCCACTCGACTCGCATGCGTGCGTGTTTTTTTTCGGCTGGGATTTTGACTGAAGACAAGATAGACGTGAGTTCGAAACCCATGGTCACATTTGCCCATTATAGGCTCAGTGTGTGTGAATGCAGCCCTCTATACGTGTCCAGCTATTAGTGTGAACCTTTCCATTGACGGCCTATGTATTGAAGTTTATGCAGTTGAGTAAACATAGAAATCTGACCCAGATATCATGACTTCATGACTTGGGGATTATGAAATGATAATTAGAAATATCATCCTATCATGGGGGTGGGGGAATGTATCCCCAGATTTTTTCATGCCATAAAAAACGAATAATTCGTGAAAAACAAGCAAAAAGGGGGAAGATTTCTTTAAAGATTTATTAATTTTTTGTTTCTTTGTTCGTTTGGGTGTCATCATTATTGTAGATATGGGATTATGACTGGCTGCGCACTGCAGAACTTGTTTCAAATTTTATTCAGAGAATTGTTTTCAGAGGTCCTGAGAAGGGCTTTGTATACAAAACCAATGGAGATTGCTTCAAAACTTTCGAATCCAAACACAATGAGAACAAAAGAAGGGACAATAGGTCCTCGGTCAGAACAATAGAGAGGAACAAAAGGAGGTCACTATTACTGTCTGCTGGCAGGGCTCATGCGCCATTACAGACGACAAATGGCGGCAATTGTTTGTTATGATATGGGGGAGGGGTGAGGGTGGTGGGAGGAACCCATGATCATAACCATGAACTGACATCCCTTCATCCCCTGACGACCGATAAAAGTTGTTATATGTTTTCAGTTGGAATAAACCCTAACTACCCCCAAAACCTCCAAAATCCATACCCTGATTTTGATGGATTCAGTACATCACAGTATAGCCCAGCACTGGATTCAGGACTGTGTATAGCCAAGCCATGGATACTTTGCATTTGCTACTGTACTAATTCTACTGTCCAGCAATTGCAGGTTTATACAATGTTTTGAGATATTTTCACTTGAACGAAATAGCAGCAAAATCATTCAAATCAACCACTAGCCTGGGGGTTTGACAGTGGTAGGCTATCAAGAACAGACTGGTCTCTGAAGGGGTGAACGGACGGCGACGTACCCCCTTGGCTACGCGCCTGGATGTGGAGATTCCGTATTGTATTTCCGTAAACATCAGTATTGCAGTTAACCATACAACCCTGGACCGTTTTTATTCCCAACATCATCAGAAAATAAAAATCCACGAAGATTCACCCAGAGTTGTCCATGAAAGAGTTACGGGGGAAACACTACCAATCCCCCCTTGGCGATTTGCAGCCATGTTTGGCCTTTGCGTCTATAATCGATATAATTTTAATCCCATCATGTTTGAATTGTCTTATTCAATTATTGACTTTGGAGATAGTCCGTTGGGCTCAGATGTTTATAAAATAGGATGACACGGCCCTGCTCTTGGAAACTATTGAATGATAAACGGGGAGATGGGATAACACGGGGAGGTTTACCCAAATTAACCACGGGCAAAGAATCAGTCTTCCATCAACACTTTGTAATGATTTGATTCAAGTGTTTTGTCCAATATTCAAACAGACAGTCTTATACAAGGGAGGGATCAAATCCATGGATTTTTTCTATTATCATTATTATTATTATTATTATTATTATTATTATTATTATTATTATTATTATTATTATTATTATTATTATTATTATTATTATTATTATTATTATTATTATTATTATTATTATTATTATTATTATTATTATTATTATTATTATTATTATTATTATTATTATTATTATTATTATTATTATTATTATTATTATTATTATTATTATTATTATTATTATTATTATTATTATTATTATTATTATTATTATTATTATTATTATTATTATTATTATTATTATTATTATTATTATTATTATTATTATTATTATTATTATTATTATTATTATTATTATTATTATTATTATTATTATTATTATTATTATTATTATTATTATTATTATTATTATTTTTTATACTAATTATGTCGATGACGTCATGTGAAGGGTATGTGTCTCTGAAGTATTTCGTGAGACTGTTATAGCCAGCTCCACATTTTTTGATCCGTACATGTAAACAAATTATTTGAGGCAAAATATGTTTTTATTTCTAATACTGACAAGCTATAGAACATTATGAATGTTGACAGTTTTTTTTATTTCAGCAAACCTTTAAATTCATAAAATAATAGGCTATCCCATAAAGCAAAATTATTGTAAGGAGAGTTTGATGCCATCATCAACTTTCACAAAGAAAAATCTACTATTTAATTATTTTAGAATTTCAAATACTTTAACTTCCCTTTACTGAGGGGCCACCCGAAAAGAAACAGGGAAAATTATTATTATTATTATTATTATTATTATTATTTAATTATTATTATTATATTATTATATTATTATTATTATATTATTATATTATTATATTATTATATTATTATATTATTATATTAATTATTATTATTATTTAATTATTATTATTATTATTATTTAATTATTATTATTATTATTTAATTATTATTATTTAATTATTATTATTTAATTATTATTATTATTATTATTATTATTATTATTATTATTATTATTAATTTTTTTTCCCCCCACTTTCAATGGAGTTGTAAAACTCCTTTTATTCATGTATTAATCAAGTATATACAAAACATAAGGTAAAGTTTAACATGAATAACAAATATATGTAATCAACTAACTCATTAACAATCTAATCAAGTAATCAATCAGTTAGTCGGTCATTAAATCAATCAATTATCCATAACAAAGTAAATGAAATAAATTACATTACTTAAATGTATGTAAAAAATTAAGTTTAACATGAAGATACAAAGATTAATAAACAATTAACGAAATTATTTACTACTTAATAAGAGCTATTACAAGGCATATACATTCTTAATATACATTCTATATATACTTTCTTCTTTTGATTAAATTTTAAACTTAATTTGTTTGTTTACAACAGTACACAATACTGAATTCTTGGCGTATATTGATTCAAATACAAATTCAGGTAACCTTGATTTTTCTAACTTAATAAATTTCTTTATATTATTTATATACACCGTTAGAATATTAGTGTTTCTACTTTGACAACCCATTTGAATACCACATCGTATGTTCCATATTACTCGATGAAGTCTACCTATCAAAAAAATACTCATGTTATCAACATTATCACCTATTCCTAAAATTCTCGTTGCATCAGTTAAATAGAAGCATTGTTTTTGGGTATATTTCTTTATTAAGTTTTCAACGAAAAGCCATACATCTATATGCACCAAGCATGTAAGAAATAAATGTTCGATGGTTTCTTTTTCTATGTTGCACAATGGACAAAGGTCGTCACTCGTAATCCCCATGTGTATAAGCTTATTTTTATGAAAAAAATAAGTGTAAACACATTCATAATTAAATAAGAGTAAGTAAATTAACTTGCTAATCATCTTTCGGTATGGCCCGTCCACGTCCTTTCCTGTTGTTGTTGTAAGGTACTTTTCTATTCGAAATGGCAATGGTTCCTGTTCCCCTTCTTCTGTATCGTTGTATGCCTTGCCGCACCCAGGGTACCATATCATCATCATCGTGTTGATCTGATGAATCGCCGGATGCAACTTCCATCCTGTCATAGTCAGACCTTTGATCGATGTGTTTCTTTTTGCTGTCATGTTTCCCTTTGTAGTTCTTTTTTCCCATCTTGCCCTTGCTTTTGACTGCATCTGCCCAGCTCGAGCTCGGTACAGACTCTGTTTTTGGCCGATGTCCCCGGTTTATCTGCTGCTGATAATCCTGGGTTTTCTTTTGTCGATGTTCCTGCTTTTTCCCGTATCGATGTTCCTGGTTTTCCCCTGTCGACGTTCCCGACTTTTCTTTCGGTGCGTTCTGGTCTGTTGGAGTATTGTGGTCTGTAGACGGTCCTGCTGTAGTTGGTGATGGGTGTGATTTGGCCGAGCTTTTAACTGGTGACTTTTCCTGCTCTTGGAGGGGTTCCTGGGTCAGTGGGCTCTTAGATAGTGACATCCCTTCTTCTTCTTCTTCTTCTTCTTCTTCTTCTTCTTCTTCTTCTTCTTCTTCTTCTTCTTCTTCTTCTTCTTCTTCTTCTTCTTCTTCTTCTTCTTCTTCTTCTTCTTCTTCTTCTTCTTCTTCTTCTTCTTCTTCTTCTTCTTCTTCTTCTTCTTCTTCTTCTTCTTCTTCTTCTTCTTCTTCTTCTTCTTCTTCTTCTTCTTCTTCTTCTTCTTCTTCTTCTTCTTCTTCTTCTTCTTCTTCTTCTTCTTCTTCTTCTTCTTCTTCTTCTTCTTCTTCTTCTTCTTCTTCTTCTTCTTCTTCTTCTTCTTCTTCTTCTTCTTCTTCTTCTTCTTCTTCTTCTTCTTCTTCTTCTTCTTCTTCTTCTTCTTCTTCTTCTTCTTCTTCTTCTTCTTCTTCTTCTTCTTCTTCTTCTTCTTCTTCTTCTTCTTCTTCTTCTTCTTCTTCTTCTTCTTCTTCTTCTTCTTCTTCTTCTTCTTCTTCTTCTTCTTCTTCTTCTTCTTCTTCTTCTTCTTCTTCTTCTTCTTCTTCTTCTTCTTCTTCTTCTTCTTCTTCTTCTTCTTCTTCTTCTTCTTCTTCTTCTTCTTCTTCTTCTTCTTCTTCTTCTTCTTCTTCTTCTTCTTCTTCTTCTTCTTCTTCTTCTTCTTCTCTCTTCTTCTTCTTCTTCTTCTTCTTCTTCTTCTTCTTCTTCTTCTTCTTCTTCTTCTTCTTCTTCTTCTTCTTCTTCTTCTTCTTCTTCTTCTCCCTTGCATGAACCAGAGTCATAATCTGATTCATCGCCACGGCTATTTCCAGTCTCGCTCAACTCACTATTGGTATCCCAAAATCCTGGCAGTTGTCGTCGTTGCTCTCCGTTATTCCTGTGCTGTTCTGCCTTGTGTCCTAGTGCTCCGCATACAAAGCACCTATTTCTCCTGTCGCAGTCCCTTGCTAGGTGCCCTGGTTGTTGACATAGCCGACACGTTCTTATTTGCCCGCGATGTCGTACTGGTAGCGTGAAATTACCGACTCGAAGAAAACTCGGTATAGCTTTTTTTTATGTTCTTTATCAGTAGACTTCGTACACCGGTTTCGATATCGCTGTCAAAATGATGATACTGCCGACGTATGTTGATTACTGTCCCAAAGGGAGAGAGTGCTGCCATTACTACCTGGTCGGACATTTCGTAGGGCGCGGTCACGTAAGCTACCACAGATTCTTCTACGCTGGTTCGCTCACACGGTATTAGCATGCCTTGGAATTTAAAACCATTGTTCGCAAGCTGCTCACAATGGCCCGTATTGTCGAAGGACACATTGAACCATCCTGTATTGAGTTGACATATGCATTTGATTGGTCCCGTTGACCCAATGTCCTTCTTGATGATGTCGTACACATTCTCTGACGTTATATCAACTCCTCTTGGGTTGAATCTTATGGTGTTGTCACGCTTCAATACGCCCGTGTACCCTGTGTAGGCAGCCATAGGGTTTCCAAAAAAAAGATGGCGGCGGCGTATACGCCGCGCCCTGCCTAACTGAAAACTGTTAATTTCTATTAGTTTTTGTTGTGCAGTATCAAACGAGAATCAATATTGCAATACTATATTGCAAAATATGAACGTACCTTTAGGTATTACGTTTGATGCCTCTACAAAATGAAGGATATTAGCGATTTTCTGGAGCACGATGTGATACACGTCTTGCGCCGTCGAACGCTATTATTATTATTATTATTATTATTATTATTATTATTATTATTATTATTATTATTATTATTATTATTATTATTATTATTATTATTATTATTATTATTATTATTATTATTATTATTATTATTATTATTATTATTATTATTATTATTATTATTATTATTATTATTATTATTATTATTATTATTATTATTATTATTATTATTATTATTATTATTATTATTATTATTATTATTATTATTATTATTATTATTATTATTATTATTATTATTATTATTATTATTATTATTATTATTATTATTATTATTATTATTTTATTTACCTATTTGTTTTAAAAAACGTCAGTACTATTTAGAAGCACTGATAGGTCTATTGTTGTGACAGATATGAATTAACACCATATTGTTTTTCAAATGATAGGTTTTAAAATTAAAACTCCAGTCCCTTCTGGCCACACCCATATAGCTACCAGGCAGGTGCTTAAGAAGGGGGCAAAACCAGCAATCTCGTCACCACACAGTTAAATGGACAGTATCGTCACGCTCAGAGCAGACTTTCAACAGGACATGGAATCGGTGTCCTAGTTTAAGATGGACACATTGACTGAAAATTACTGGCTCATTTATGCAGCAGCAACGGTAATATGACCTTATCATGTGGGGGTATTATATTCAGTCACTGAGTTAATCTAAAACTAGCAGTCCGATTCCATGCCCTGTTGATCGTGACGATATTGTCCATGTTTATAAGTACTGGTCCAACAACAGCGATCAAATATACAGACTTGATGCGAAAGTGTGCCCGAATTTTATAACAAGTGCACTGTAAAAATGGTGTTTAGAATTTAAACACATTTCCAAACACTTAGCTTGTACTAATTTTTTTCACACGTTTAGCCTAAAACATGTTTAGATTGTGCTTTTTCTTTGATGTGTGTTTGAATGCTAAATATCATATGAACAAGTGTCAAAAAGCTGAGCACGTTTAGCTTTGTAACATGTACAGAGGATGGCCGTTTAGCATTTAAACGCATTCCTAAACTGGTTTATTTTGCGTGTGTTTAAATTCTAAATTCTATTTTTACAGTGTGGGGACAAAAATTCAGCGACGATTACATTGCTCATTCTCCCCTCTAAAATTATGAAGGAATATGCTTACTTATCCCTAGCTCCCAAGAATGTGAGTCACTGAGCTCGAATATCTAAATTGAGCATCAAAAGAAACTTACCAAATCTTTGGAAGGACACTCCTTACAATCTGCATTGAGGAGACATTGGCGTAAATAATAATGTCTCGGGTTCGATTCCCAATCATGTGAATTGTGGTAGTTTCTTCGGACACTGCTGGACCACTACTTACTAAGAGAAGGCATTAAACCCTGCTTTATGTCCGCAAAATTTGCTTCTACGAGACTGTATAATTTGCTCTGTTTGAATCAAGATCGGCTGTGATAATTTCAGCTTATTAAGTTATATCGTTAGAGAGAAATGTTTTAACCTTGCAGTCATAAATCATAAACTGGGCCAAATGCGTAAATGGGGGAGGGGTTGCATGGGAGCATGTGCCCCACTACCGAGGCCTATATGAACCGCCCCCTCACAATTTGCATTTTTTTTAACCTTCCTGGAGAGACCTTCAGACGTTTGTAACAAAGCAACTAACATTTGTTTCTTACAAAATACGTTCATGGGAAGTCTACGTCTGAACTTGAAACGAATAAATTCTGACCATCTGGATCCCTCTCTTTCGAAAATTATCGGATCCGCCCCCTGGGCATCTAACAAACGGTTAGACTTACAATATTTCATTAAATGAAAAGTTTCAATTAGTAAAGTAACACTTCAGCGCTACTTGTATTAACTTACGTTGTTTTGGTATTCCCAAAAGTGAAATATAAACCATCCTTCTTTGCCAAGTCCACAACAACCTGAAAGATTATATCCTCAGACTCGTCAAACACTTAATAGGACGTTTTTGTGATTTTCATTAAAAAGAAATTGAAAACACAGGTTTTACGTTACACGGGGCTGTGTTCACATTACGAGTTTCTTTTATTGCCTTACTTGATACATGTGACACAATTGAATGAATGCATGGATGGCACAACCCCGCATTAAGTAAATGCGTAGCTCCCCCTCAATATTGACAAGCCGCGTGTGTGTGTGTTCAGGTAGTCACAGCGTTGTCACTTTGTGAAATCGGTTTATTAGGACTGACAACTAACTGTATTAAGAAGCATAATCATTATCACCGCTGCCAAAATAAAGTTACTGATGACAGTTTAAGAAAATACAGAAACATACCGATAGCTAAAGCTAGGCCCTAGATTGTACAAATTCGTGACAGTTTTGTGAAGTGAAGTACCGAGATTGTACAGCAAACGGAAGAAACTCTTGTTTTGCAGTGCAGGGGGTTAACAATGAGCTATCTATGTTGATGTACAACAACAAGAGGGATCTGATCCACATGGTCGACTGAGAGGACACCGCGTGGAAAGATGGCAGCGAACATGTGGAGGGGCCTCCCAGAGCTCCACGTCGCAATCCGCCGTGGACAATTCCACGACGTCCGCCAACTTGTGTCCGCCGGTGATGATGTGAACTGTCGGGATGGCAACCACCGCAAGCCCCTTATCCTCTGCACATTGGTGGAGCAGGAACCGTGGGGAGTAGGGATCGCCAGGTTGCTGCTTGAGATGGGGGCTCTGGTGGGCCTCCCAGACAAACGGGGCCGCAATGCACTGATATACGCTTGTATGTACCGCCGGCTGGAGCTGGTTGAAATATTCCTAAAAGCCGTGGACTATGATTTGAATCACCGAGATCGGTACGGCAATACGGCTCTGTTTTACGCCGCGTCGAGTGGGAATGCCAATGTGGTGACCGAGATGGTGAAGAAATTTAAACACTTTGGAGAGAAGCTTGACAATGCGAACAAGTGTGGCATGACGCCACTGCTGGAGGCTTGCCGGTTAGGGCACAAGAGGGTGTCGAGGATTTTTTGGGGAAATGGCGCGAGTGAAGAACACCGAGACAACGTGAGGCATTGGAATGCGACGGATTGGGGACAGGAGCACGAGAGGCAACTTGAAGCAGCCGAAAGAGCCAGGAATCGGTCTTACGATAAACCCTGGCTCACGGTGAAAAAGAACCCAAATTGCAAAAACTCGGCGCCAGGAAAGTCACGGTGGGCTGTGAGCCCGTCGTCAGGAGGAGTCAGTGACGGTCAGGGTCTCCTCGGAGACAGAGGCGGCTCGTCATCAGATAGCATCGACGGTGGGAACCCCGAACGAGCCCGAAGCGGTACGATCCGAAAACTCGCGCCAATACCATGCCGGCACTGCCTAACATCAACTCGGCCAAACTCGTGGGATTGACTAGGACCTGGACCGAAGAGGGAGGAACGAGCAAGGAGCTCATCACTGCCAAATTTTATCCCTCGCCGGTACCTTTCTCCAATCCCAGCCTGACAACGGACGCAGAGAGGTCGCACAACGCATACGGGCAATGGAGAATGACCCAGAATTTTCGACCTGTAGATATCAGGAGCAGAGTGGAACGCAGTCGGTCTGAGCGCGCAGCCTGGCAGGGAGAATTTACACAGATCTTCAAGCGGTACGAACACCAAGTGACTGAATCGTTCCGGAAGAAGGCCAAAGTGGTCCCATTCTGTTACAATTACCAATTGCAGGGTCAACATCCGTCTTACATGACCAACCCATTCATCGCCGTTGACGATGATCGTAAGGCCCCGTCCAACAGACTCAGCCGCCGACAGTCATTTCTCGATACTGGACCGCCGTTGAAACGGTTAACGAACGTCAATAGTGTCGATACTGCCTCGGTTTCATCCCGCAGGACAGCTGGTGTCGGCGCCGGCCTCAAAGGAAAACGAGACCCGGAATCGAGCGCCGCTTCTTCCTCAATCGACTCCGCCGCAGCCGCAAAGATGGTCATGAACGCGTTCCGGAGAAGAAAATCGAATACGTTCAGTTCATCCACCACGAACAGTAAAGGCTCCTCGGAGGACGATGCCGAGTCTCGCTCGGGTAATCAGGGTGTCGATAAACGAAATTAATCGAGGACGAGAACGACTTCTATCTCGAGTAGCATTGCGGGTAATCCGATTGCTTGAGGAAAATATGCGGTAAAATCCATCCATGAAACAATTAGTGCCAGATTCAGACTAAACAAACTCCGAAAGGGAATGTACATTCACTGGTAATTACCAGAATATTGAATTAACAAATTAGTATCATGTAAAGTTGGTCAAAGTTCATTGGGAAAGTTAATCATGAGAAATCATTTCGTCTGAAGTGCTTTTTATCTTATAGAAATTATAAATTGTTATGTTGAATTAACACAAAGTTGTCGTCTGGTAACTTTTTTGTAAAACATTGAAACATAAGTAGGTTTTGATTTGCATGGTGGAAATACAGTATGTAGAAGTAAGGTTTTCAGTAGCACCATGTAGACAATCTCTTGTACCGGTAGGAGTTGTAAAAGTTGTTGGTTCTGAGAAAAACCAGTGGTGCGCAAACCTTACTGCTACATAAAAACAAA
The DNA here is from genome assembly GCA_029582265.1 of Zoroaster sp. YZ-2022. NCBI lineage: Eukaryota > Metazoa > Echinodermata > Asteroidea > Forcipulatida > Zoroasteridae > Zoroaster > Zoroaster sp. YZ-2022. Next base: position 19,149,394 of record CM055825.1, on the reverse strand, counting down.
AACATACATATGTGTAACTTATTTTAGTCGTTTTTTTTTCAAAAACGTTCCCACCAAATGTGATTAAATTTGTATTGTTAGTTTTTTGGAGTGCCATGGCCGAGCGGTTTAGTGCATTGGATTCGTGTTCTGATGGCTGAGTCGTCAGAATGTGGGTTGGAACGCTTGTACCCCCGCGCCCCCGTACAATGTTGGGTAAAATAATGTTTGCACAAGCGCGGGCTCTCAACATTAAATGGAGGTGCGAGGGCACTGGTAATAGCTTTTCTGACCATAATTATAGGTTCTACCTTCTCACCATAAGCTTCCAATCTTATAATTAATGTGTAATTATTGTCATCCTATGAATATGTAGGATGTTATAGGCTAAAAGCATTCGCATATCACCAAAGCACCATTTATAAAATGTTATCCGATTGTCCTCAACAACTACAACGGTTACCCCCCCCCCCACCTCCCTGCATGTACACTCATTCATGAAAACACTGTGTGGCTGTTACGAAATAAATCACCTGTACACGATTGGTTAGCCTGAAGATCTGACGTCACACTTCGAGGCTAGTGAATTCACTTACGCCAGATACTGGCCTTGGCCGCCATGTTTTTTTTCGAGATTCAACTTTGACCTTGGTTGGCAGCTAGCGCGCGAACCTCGAAGTGTGACGTCAGATCTTCAGCACGACATATCCAATGAAATCCTCTGAATGGTGTGCCTGGAGCCTGTCTTTATCCTTGACAGGATAGCAACAGGAGACCAGTCTGACTATTGGTAAGCTCGACATGAAACTTATACATCAAGTTGATGCTGGTATCAGATATCCATTGAAATCTTTCTCTCTAAGTAAAAGGTCCCGTCATTTTAGTAACATTTGTAAAACAAATTTCCAACTTAATTGTTAGTAAGACTTGTAGCTTTGCATGGTGAAAATGATGTGTGGCTCAAGAGACCCATGAAAGATAATATCGTTATTAAACGAGAAAAAAATAGGATGTCGGAAACTGTATAAAAGCGATATATAAAACGCGCTTGACTCCAATTGACAGCCACGCTGGCCAATCGGAAGATTGCACACGCCCTCGTGCAAGATGAGGACCCATCATTTTCATTAATTTGAGTTTTTATTTTACCGGCACTAATCCTTGACGGAATTTTTTCGTTCACAAGTTTCTCAAACGATAGCAATTATTTGTCTTATATAGCCTAATAAGTGCAATAGAATTCCCTAAAAGTATATGCATTTCCAATTTTAGATTTTCTAATTTTCAGTTATAATGAAATGAGTACAAAAATTCTTCATACATGTTCACTATTTCCTTGTTAAAATGGCACAATGAAATAAGCTGAAACTCTACACAGGTTTGCTTGTATACACAGCACCAGAAGTCTATTACCTACATAATAGGTAACATACTTCTGGCACCACTTGATTTCTTATAAAGTATGGATGCATTTACAGACATTTTACCATCCCATAAGGGTGCACTGCATTTATCGGTACTCCTCCCCTTCACCTTTGGACGCAATAAACCGCCTCTTCAAATAGATGTCATACCTTTAGGCAAAGTTTTGCCCATCAGCCCAGAGACAGTGACAACCATCAAACACAAAATCTCTTCTTTCCTATCTCTGTCTTGTAAACACGGCGTGTATGTTTGCGTTTGCGATATATCAATAGTTGTTTTAGTTTGAATTGTAAATAAAGACATTGTGTTTGAAAACCTTGAGAATGTATGTATATATTGTATAATAGCTTGAAGTTTTATGGGTGAAATTTTGTATGAGTGATTGTGGTTGACAAATGTTTAGAGTGCGAATGTTTTATTCCTTGGAAACGAAAATATATGTTGCTGAAATTCTGCAGATGTGGGTCTATATGGAGTGCCATGGTCGAGCGGTTTAGTGCACCGAATTTGTGTTCTGATGGCTGAGTCGTCAGAATGTGGGTTCGAATCCCAGCCGCGACCGGGGTGCTTGTGTCCTTGAGCAAGACACTTTACCATAATTGCTTCTCTCCACCCAGGGATAAATGGGTACCTGTGAGGGCAGAGTTGGTTGTTGTGTTTGATTAGCCCATATGCGCTGAAATGACAGCAAATGAGCTGTATACTCCCCAGGGAGCTGAGATGGTTTCAGGAATGATTTATGCGCCTGATGAGCAGGGGTAATAATGTAATGCGCCTTGAGCACCAGTATTTTAAAGCCATGTTGTTTATTGTTCTTTGTGTGACTCAATGTTTGTTTACTTCCTAAGTGGTAGAATCAGGAGATCAATCAACTCGACAGTAATTTAGTTGACTTTACTACTGGGGTGCTTCTTTTGTTTCTGTTAATTTAATGTAATTTTGTGTTTATTTGTTTGTCTATCTCTGAAATCAATAAATGAAAAATGAATGAATGACTGCAGGATTCAAGCATCGTTTACATAGGCTCTTTGAAAATATCTTTAATACATGAAATCAGAGCGCTAAATTTAGACTAACTCAGTGAGTGAAAATAATACCCCACATGTGATAAGGTCACAATACCGTTGCTGCTGCAAAAATGAGCCAATATATTTTTAGTCAATGTGGTCATCACACCAGGACACCAATTCCATGCCCTGTCAGAAGTCTGCTCTGATCATGAAGATACTGCCCCTTTAATTTACTGGCAAAACCAATGCTCATATAGCGCCCTCAAGTGTTAGTTTCAAGATAGGAAATGGACACTCTTCAAAAGCGTTCAAGGGGCAATATCACCACGATCAACAGGGCATGGAATCAGATTACTAAATTTAGAATAACTTAAAGATTGACTACAACGGAATAATGATAAGTGCTGTGTTGCTGTTTTCGTTCGAGAAATGTGTAATGATTACTAACATATTATTATTATTCAATAAAATTTGTTCCTTCATGCAAAAAAAAATCAATTTGATCGGCGTTCTACGACCCAGAAAAGCCCAGTTTCACCAAAAGCCCTCAACTCATGAATAATTCATACTTCGTGACCCCCACGCACAACAGTCCATCGTGTGTACTGTATGCATTTACCATACATGCAATGCGGAACAACAGCGAACAAGCGACATCTTCTAGACCGAAAAACAGCGAAAATGTCCGATAGCAGCGAATATTGGGAAGATCACAGTATAGATGAGGAAGAGGAGTTTCATATAGGCACTTCTGAGGATAGTGATGTCAGCTCTAGCGATGAGGGGAGCTCCCCAGACGAGAGAGAAGGCGAAGACGATGACGAAGAAGTCGAAGTACGTGGCGCTGAACCATACCGGTTCGAGCCACTTGCGGCGCCTGCAGTTGACCAGCCTGGTGACGGTGATCGTCAGGCCGAAGACGACGAACCAAATCCTGATGATAGACGGCTAAACACAGACTGGTAAGCCCACAAAATGATTCATGAATGAAATACTGAATGATGCTTCGTTTGATCAATTCGCTTCTGCTGTACAAAAATAGTTGTAGGCTATACTTGACAAAAACATGAACGAACATGATGGAGACCCAAGGTACATAATGTAGTAGTACATGTACATGTGTACAATTGTACATGTGTACAATACATGTACAGTGGAAATTTGGGGGTAATTACTATGTCTTGCGTTTTATGATTTGTTGGCAATAATTATTAGCCAGTATTTATGAAGACATGATGGGAAAGTAATCACTGCTCAAAATTCAAATAAAATCATGATCTTTTACCATAATGCTTTAAGCATAATTGACATTTAGTCTTTCCCTTCAAATCAAAGGTTGTTACCCCCTGCACAATAAAAATGTTTGATCTGCCCATGGAAAAATGTATTCCTTCGTGATGTACTTGTCCTTGATCAGTTCATGGGGGATGTATTTCAAGATCAATTTTTAAGTAGTGCAACCCCAATGACAAAGTTACTAAAATTATATTTTCCAAACTTGTTTTTTTTGTAATAGGTGTTCGTGTGGACATTGTTCTTCAGCCTTTGCTCGCAAACTGTATATGTTGCAAAGAAGTTGAGAAGACAGAGAACATGATGCGGCAGCTGGACATCAACGTGGATGATCCCAACCAGTGCCTTACCATCCATGATTGGTTTGATGCGATCTGCCTCCACCCAGGAGTGCTTGCAACAGCGTATCTTCAGTACAGAGCATACTATGGCAGAGATGCAGTTGAAGGAACGCTTGACCAGTAAGTGATTTGAGTGTTGACTGAATGTACAAAGCCAATGTACCATCAATTTCAATTAATATTTTAGAGCAATGTCAGTTTTGAATGATCTGCATATCAAGCAGATTACTTTTGATTGACCAGAATGAGCACCGGTGTTTACTTCAGAGTAACCGCACACAACTGAATATGGTTGACCCACGTGCATCTATATCTTATTGTACATGCATTACATGTATGTAATTGTTTACATTTGATCATGATTGCCTTTTGGTATGGTTATAGTTTTATAGCATTTCAGTTTCACATGGTGTTAACGTAAACAATATCGATACTCCACCATGCAAATCACAAATCTTATGTTTATAATTTTGTCTGATTTTTTGTTTTGTTTTACAGAAAATATCGCCATGTTGCATATCGGCAAGTGGTGAGGTGGTGTTGGGGTTATCTTGGCCGTTTCAACCGGGTGCCACTGCCATCATGTGTAATGGACGCAATCCGCAGGACGTTCCCAAACCCTGATGGACAGTACAAATGATTTTCGTATCCACCACTAGATTAGGCCGATTTGCTTTGTTTTATTTTTTAAATTGGTAACATTCTTCCCTAGTTATAATGATCTGGAGGGAGTTACAATTTATTTTGTTCGTTCATAAACCATGATCAATGGCAGAATCAATTACGTGTGTATTTCATTTTGTGTCTTTTCGGGGGGGGGGGGAGAAGTTGATTAATTTAGCACTAATGTGAAATAAACTTGTTTTATGTTGCCAACAATACACTATGGTAAAAACATTACAAATTCGGTATGGCAGAAAGATGCCAAGAACTGAAAATGTTACAAGACCTTAGTACTTTCGAATAAATGACAAGACAAAATATGTATGTATTTGCAACCAACAATTGAGTTTATTTTTGAGGTTAAAATATCAAAATTAAAAAAGTTGCCTCTTGATGACGAAAACAACTTAATCAAAATCCTGTACATACTTGTTTCGAACTTGGCCATTCTTCTGTTAAACCGAACTGGAAATCCTTTGAAATTCGTTTCACACTTGCTGCTCTTTTCCCAGGAAAAAACTTACAATCAGCATAACTCTGCTGCTGAGCAGGTTCAGATTTTCTTGGATTAAAGCTAATTCAATTAGGTTTTTTGGCTTTGCATCACAAAAGGGAGAAGTGTGACAAAGACTAATATTGTAAATCTCATGTTGGTAAATCTCATGTACTTCTGCCTATAAAACTTAAAACTTGTTCTGAGTGTACAATGGCAATAAATTGTAAAATACAAGAATAGAATAACAATAAATGTGTACAGGCCATGTCATTCTGTCTTCAATCAAATATTAATTTAAAAAATATAAAAGACATGTATATAGCACCAAATCCATTTGAATAAAATGCTCCCAGGCCCTTTAAATATAATAAAATAACCTAAAGTAACAATAGCAAAGATTATAAAAGATTAAATACATGGGAGCCAGATAAAGTGATAAAAACAGGCAAATATCAGCAGGGGCGGATCCAGGAATTTTGGCATGAAGGTGAAATCCTTTCGTGTATTATTCACGAACTTCACCAATTCCTTTGATATCGCAGGATCCCGCGGAAATTGAAAAAAATTAGTCTCTGGATTCTTAATACTATTTCTAGTGCATCCACCAACAACACATGAAGTCGGCATTATATAACTGTTACACAACAACGTCGAAAACAAGCTTCATAAAAACTTCATGCCTCTGCTGACGCATGAAAACGCATGTATAATATACACGGAAGTAACATGGCGTCTTCTGTTTACTCTCGGGTGCTCATGGATTATACGTCATCCCTTTTCGCTGGTTTACAAGTCCGCTGGTACTATATCGTGGATTTCATAGTGGATTTTCAATGGGTCTTTGTCGGGAACCAGTGCAGGGCGGGAAATTTCAAAAATCGAAGAAGCGGGGTCTAATTTTTTCGGTCAAATTGCAACAAAATTATAAAGAGAAAAACATGACCACAACAATAAATTGTTACCTGAACACAACATAAACAAGGTTCGATAGTCAATTTAATGTGAGAGTTCTCGTTGTAGTCCATCTTTAAGTAACTGAAAATACAACCTATGATAAGGTCACAAACCATCACTGCTGCATGAAATGCGCCAATAACATTCAGTAACTGTGTTTATCTGAAACCGGGAAAGCAATTCCATGCCCTGTTGAAAATTTGCTGCAATTGTGATGATACTGTCCCTTTAACACACTTTGATCAAATTTAGCAGAGTGATAGGACTCAAGCAGTGTTATAGCTCTATATCAGTCTATTCACAGTGAGCTCGTTTTGCAATTCAGAGTCAGCCTACCCCCTCCCGCACCCCACATATGCAACAAATTATTCAAATGTCTTACTGGCCAATTACAGGATTGACCTTCATATATGAGGTTAAAGAAAGTTGGTACCCACAGAGAACACCCCTCACCCATCTAGAAAACACATTCCCACATGGAAGCACATTTCTCCACAGAACATATTCCCCTCTACCCCAGAGAACATAAATGGCCCCCCACCCCCTTCAGAGATCATTATTCCTTCACCCCCTAGAGAAAATAATTCCCTTCCTCCTCTCCTCCTCCTCCTCCTCCTCCTCCCTCCCTCCTCCTCCCTCCCTCCCTCCTCCCTCCCTCTCCTCTCCTCTCCCTCCCTCCTCCTCTCCCTCCTCTCCTCTCCCTCCTCCTCCTCTCCCTCCCTCCTCCTCCCTCCTCCTCCTCCTCCTCCTCTCCTCCTCCCTCTCCCTCCTCCCTCCTCCCTCCCTCCTCCCTCTCCTCCTCTCCTCCTCCTCCTCTCCCTCCTCCTCTCCTCCTCCTCTCCTCTCCTCCTCTCCTTCTCCTCCCTCCCTCCCTCTCCTCTCCTCTCCTCTCCTCTCCTCTCCTCCTCCCCAGATAATATCCTCCAGAGAACACTATGACTCAAACTACTTTCTTTTAATATAGTAATGTAAAACTTATGCATGACATTAAGTCTATAAAAAGCCACCTATGGATAACAAGTTTTTTTTATTAAGCAAATGCTATAAAACATTTTTAAAATGCAATTCTCATATTATTCCCAGTTTAATGCATAAAATTATTGAACCAATTGAATTGAAATGGGAGGCGGTGGGGGTCAATGGAAATCTAGTACCAAAAAAACGGAGGGTGGAGTTCTGAAAGCCACATGCACAATAAAACCGTTATTACAGGTACTATAATACTGGTATGAAAACTATATTATAATTGTATTTAAATTTAAATACATTTACAAAACCAAAAAAAAAAAACAATTTAAGTAATAGTTTAAATGTAGCCTACATCTGTTGTATAACGATGTACAATGGTCTTATTTATATGACAAAACAACATGGAATAATATTTTTATTAAATACTAAACCCACCATTATAACAAGTATCAGATAATATTATATAATACTCAAGTAGGTCTATCTTATGCAATGTTTTTTATCTTGCATATAACACTAAATATAAACTGCAAATATAAACATTTTATAACCAATTGTTAACAGGGTCCAAGCATTAAATGTATAAGTTATGATGTAAACAACCATTGTTAACCGTGGTCCTATTTATATCACATTAACAACAACAAACATTGTACAATACTCAAGTAGGTCTATGTTGTGCAAGTTTTTGTTCTCTTGCATATAACAATATAAACGCAAAAGTTTTATCTAAGACAAAAAGCTAAAAATAAACAATTAAATATGCACTATTAAAATGTCAAGAAATACAAAAAGGTAGTATAGCAATTATTCAAGTATACTGATAAGTAATATTGAATATAGTATTTAAAAACCAGTAGCCAACAATAACTACAACATTTTTTATTACAGTTATGTAAAACAAGTATGACAATTGTACAATATACATGTGTTTAATTTTTAATACAACAAACTTTATTAAATTATCAACTTGGAAACCCCTGTCTTTGGTTGTAAACAGGGATTGGCACGTGAAGCCAGACAGTAGGTGTTTGATTAGGAGAGGCTTTTTGAGACGCATCCTAACTCTTTAATCCCCGTGTTAGTAAGGGGTGGGATTGAAGGGGGTTGTTAGTATTGTATGTTTCAAGTTTTTAAGCCAAGGGATGCGCACCTTACAATTTTACCATCTCACGCGAGATTCTTCTCGTACCGTTCCGTCAACGTTCCCGTTCCGATCCGTTGACGCATCAGGTAAAGACAGCTGAGGTAGAGGGCGCTTATTCCCCCACTCTGGTATAGAGACCAGCCTCTCTCCCGTTTACCATCCCTGCACCAACCGCTTCTGTTTTAAGCCAAGGGATGCGTTGTGTAGACGGTGCGTTACGGTGCGTTGCGTAGCGTAGACGGTGCGTTGCGTAGCGTAGACGGTGCGTTGCGTAGCGTAGACGGTGCGTTGCGTAGCGTAGACGGTGCGTTGCGTAGCGTAGACGGTGCGTTGCATACCGTAGACGATGCGTTGCGTTGCATAGACGATGCATTGCGTTGCGTAGACGATGCATTGCGTAGATGATGCGTTGCATAGACGCATCATCTGAAATAAAAACTTAACAAATGCACTGTTAACATAACAAATAAAATAAATACTCAAAAAACACAAGAACACTCAACAAAGTAGAAAGGAAAACAGCACACCACATTATGGTTAGTAAAATTATAAACAAATACAAATATTTCATTGGGCTCAAGTTTTTAGAGCTAAACATTTTCCAAAAAAACATTTTCTTCCTTTTTGGTTTGATAAATTTGGTTCAAAGTTTTAATAAAAAAATGTTTTCAATTTTTTTTTAGTTGGGCCTATCAGAGGTAGGTCCATCTTCTCAGGAGTTTCTTCTCTTCTGATGTTTCGTCCATGATGTTCCAAGCAGCATCTGAAAAAATATATATATTTATTAAATGGGATAATTAAAAAAGGTACGATATTACATTATTAAATGATTTGCACTAAAATAATGCTATCAGTCATTAAAATATGACATTATTTAAACATTGAATTATATTTTTTTTAACCCTAACTCCCTGAGCATTGTTACTGAACAATAAAAATCCTTCAAAATCCTCCAACTGCTTTTGTTGTCTAGGGAGTTAGGGTTAATAAAAACAAAGTTTACCTCCAGTGATAGATATCTAGCGTGTCATACATAGTTCCATCATATGTGGGATTCTTCGGTTCCAATGACGTAGGTCGAAGCACCATCTGAAAACAAACTCAAGAATATACTGTTAAAATATCAACAAAAACATTAATATTAACTTTAACTAAAACGATGCCAGTAGGCATTATTAAAATAACATCACATTATTAATTATATTTATTTTTAATGAAGGCAAACTTTACAACCCGTTTTAGATCCAGTCTCAGAGGTAGGTCCATCTTCTCTTCTCAGTAGTTTCTTCTCTTCCGATGTGTCGTCCATGATGTTCCAAGCAGCATCTGAAAATAATTAACAAAAATTTATTAAATGGGAAAATTTAACCCAAAAAGGTTTGCACTAAAACAATGCTATCAGTTATTAAAACGTGACATTATTTAAACATTTGAATTACCTATTTTTAATAAGGGCAAACTTTACCTCCAGTCTAGTGGTAGATCCAGTGTCTCATATATAGTTCCATCAGATATATAGTTCCATCAGGGTTCTTCTGTTCCAATGACGTAGCGTCGAAGCAGCATCTGAAAACAAACTCAAAAATACACTGTTAAAAAACGGTAATATTAACTTTAATAAAGGCAAACCTTACAACCTGTTTTAGATCCAGTCTCGGAGGTAGGTCCATCTTCTCTTCTCAGGAGTTTCTTCTCTTCCGATGTGTCGTCCATCACGTTCCAAGCAGCATCTGAAAATAAACTCAAAAATACACTGTTAAAATATCAACAAACAATAATATTTACTTTAATAATGGCAAACCTTACAATCTTACCATCTCACACGAGATTCTTATCACTCCAATGCGTTGATGATCCGTTGTCTTGACGATCCACTGCGTTGACACCTCAGCTGAAAACAAAACTTAAAAAATACACTGTTAACATAAAACAATACAGTCATCACAAACAATACAGTCATCACAAAACAATACAAAATATACACTAAACAACAAGTGGAAAGGAGAACAGCACACCACGTTATGGTCAGTGAAATTATAAACAAAAAAGTATTTCATTGAGCTCAAGTTTTTAGAGCTAAACATTTTCCAAAAAACATTTTCTTCCTTTTTGGTTTGATAAATTTGGTTCAAAGTTTTAAAATAAATTTTGTTTTAAGTGTTTTTTTAGTTGGGCAAAAGTCTAATTCATTCGCTAGAACTAACTCCATCACAAGAACGATAAGGCAGGAAGAAGTGTTACAAGGACACTACCCTCTTAATTATTTGTTCCTATATGTCACCACCTAAATCAATGCCTCCTAAAAGATATTGCAAAAGTCTAATTCATTCGCTAGAACTAACTATCACATGAACTATAAGGCAGGAAGAAGGACACTACACTACCCTCTTAATTATTTCTTCCTACATGTTACCACCTAAATCAACGCTAAACAAGCAGACCCAAGAAAGTGAACCTAACCGGAAACTAATGCACTACCAGTTCTCACACTGTCCCAGTAACAAAATCAACCAAACCCCTCGTCCAGGCAACCAAGTCAGTTCAAAGATAAAAGCCTTATAGTATTTTCAGATTTTGATGAAAGCTAAGTTGAAACAACTCTGTTTTAAGAATTGAATCATTTTGTGGTTGCTGTGGGAAAAAGACTGCAGAGGAGGTAGAGGGCGCTTATTCCCCACTCTGGCATAGACACCAGCCTCTCACCCTTAATAATACCTCAATTTGTGACACTTTCAGCATCGGATGACTCTAGACGTCTCGGTGGAGACCACAGTCTGATGAGATGGTAGAAACACTGGTCTTGTGGTTGTCTCACCCGATGCTCGCTCCCCTTCAGTCGACTCCTGTATCACCGAGGACACAGTGAAAAATAAAATTAGGTTTGTGAAAGAAATGTTTTGCCTTCAAGAACCTGCTAGGTTTAAAACATAAAGCCATTATAACTACTGTTTTGCATTTATACTTCAGGTCACTTAGGTTCATTGGTAAGCAATTTGCTACAGCTAATAATTTAGCAAGGGAGACACCCCCCCCCCCACTGTGCATAATAAAGAATACTCTATAATTCTCCATTAATATGTAAAAAGATTATTAATGTTTAAAGATTGCATCACAGAGAATCTAGAACAATTAAGCTTTCCCACGCCGTTGTAGATTTGTACTGTGCTCTTGCACGATTCCATTTCCCAATAATCACAATGGATTTTATCCAAATGTTCTTCCCACACATTTTGGCCTGCAGCCAGATGCTTATGTTACACTCTTTTTTGGAGACTTTCTGGTCATTATTTAAAACAAACCTTAAACAAATTGTGACTACGATTAAGAAATCATTTTCCAAAATGGACTCAATAAACATCACAGATCACAGGCATGTCATATTTGATACCTTTAGGGTCACTGAAGGTGACTGCCTCACAAACAGAAGTCACTGGCACTGGAGATGTTGGTGGAGACTCTGGCTGCTCTGTAGGGTCGTGTGTTCTTAGATGACTCCACAGTTCGATCCTGGATCTGCAAACCTTCTCGCAGTGCTGGCAGAAGAACTCCTCCTTCACCTTGTGGGTCCTGCTGTGGCTGAAGAGGCCTATACGAGACAGGCACAAACGGTGCAGCCAAACAAGCTGTAATGATAATTAATATTAAGGTTATTATCCGTTTATTGAACCAGATTACAAATTCATGCACAGTAAATTGACATTAACATCCAAAATCAATTAGGCTATTATAACCAATAACATTTCAACCATGAAATGACCCCAATGATGACATCACTATTATATTTTTGAAAACAAATAAACAAGGAGACAAACATACAAGACATCACCTACAAAGAACACACATGATTCTAGCATTATATTTTATATGAAAGAGCACATTTAAATCGAGGATAATGACTATTCATGATCAAACACATAGGAAAGGGGGGTTAAGGGGCCCCATAATAATCAAAACAATTACCTATCAAACAGACGTGTTATAAATTTATGCCAGATTTTTTGCTTAAATTAAAAGTACACTCCAAAAAATATTGAAGTATTGAATCAACAAAGGTCAGTCAAGTTTTTATAAAGTTGGATCTAACTTTCGAAAGTGTTGAATTAAGAATGATAACGTTAGACTTTACTCTGTGGTAATTCAAAACTTTCTTCGAGTTGAATGTATCTTAACCATTATCACCGATTCAACAGTTTAGTTTTAAGAGTGTATTTATCTAGAACCCTAAAGCTTCTGAGATTTGTGATATGCTCTCACCCGATTCCATTCCCCCAATGTTCACAAGGGGTTCAAGTCAAATGGGAGAATAAATTGTGACCACAACTTTTCCAAAATTAGTTTTGAAATTTCTATAACCTACATTTGAAACACAAATAACCACATTTTTGGAAGCAGTGTTTTGCTACAAACAAAAACTTATTAAATATACCACATACCAGTCGGATAAACCAGAAACTTAAACACAGTTGTTTCGCAAGCATTTTTTTCTGAAGGGGAAATCGACTATAAAATTAAATTATTTCTTCACGTTAAAATTTCAAACTAAGACGGAGTGGGTCGCTTGTTTCCTATTGTAAGCTTGTGTAATACTCAATTCATAGTGTCTTCTAAAGAATAATTTCTGGTCGTTATTTTCCAAAATTGACTCAATAGAGCTTCGCTCACTGGTTTTTATTCCCTCCCCTCTCACTTTAAAAATAATTCAGCTGCCCTTGAGCACAAACACTAGTGTTTTACAAGGCAGCAGGTCATCTATGTCGAAACAAATACTAAAAACAAATGTAGATATTAATTTCATGGATATATTCTGTCCCCCCCGCCCCCATCTGCAGATGTTATTTGTTCACTTCAAGTTTGTGAAAACTGTTGTAGTTCTTGAAATAAGACCTATTGATAAAGACATGAGCTATGGATAGTTCATTGCAGCTAACATGTGGGAACCTTTCTTGGGTGCGAGTACAGTGCAGGCTCACAAACAAATGCGAGGCCAGAACAACACCATGTGAGGACTTGTGTGCGAGGGTTTTACATAAAAATAATCTGGAAATAGGATGATCGTAATTAGCCAATTTAAACGTGGATGCACCGTTATGGAAAGATTACCTGTTCTGAGGTGGTTCGTGAACTTCAGCCTCTTCGGTGTCGAACATCGTCTCATCAGGGGTCTGCTCACTCACTCGTCCAGATCTGTGAATGGATACAATTATGAAACAAATGATTTGATTACTCAACCCAAGTACAAAAAGCTTCGGAATGAGGTCAAATATTTAGATAGATAGTTGTATTATAGTTATATCAATGACATGGCCTGAATTGTTCATTTAATCCTAAAAAGTTCTGGTTTTTTGTTAGTACCCAGCGTCGAAAGAGTACAATTACAAGTTTTAATAACGCATTAATGATCCGGTCAATATTGCTCAGAATTTCAACCTTATTTTCCAGAGTAATTTTAGTAGTGACTCTAACAATATCATTGATATCTCATGTGATCACATTACTGATTTTCGTTTTTGTAAAATTTCAACAACTCCGAGTGAAGTTAAACAGCTCCTTTCTGAACTTAACATGCATAAATCTTGTGGTCCTGATGACATATCTCCAATGTTGCTTAAACTAACTTGTGATAGTTTAGCCCAGCCATTAGCTAAACTTTTTAATTTTTCGCTTGCCTCTGGTGTATTTCCTCATGAATGGAATATAGCGAATGTTGTTCCATTACTTAAAACTGGTGATGCTCATGTTATGTCTAATTATAGACCATCTCACTCTGTTCTGTTCTTGGTAAGATTCAAGAAAGGGTCGTCTGTAAACATCTCATTAATCATATGTATAGAGGGGGATAACCTCACCTACTCGACATGGGTTTTTGCCAAAGCGCTCCTGCATTACTCAATTGACAACCCTTTGTCATAGCTGGGCCAATGCACTTTGATGTTTTGAAACCCATATTTGATGCCATATTTTTAGATTGGTCTAAAGCATTTGATCGTGTGAGTCAAGTTATTTTGAACAAATTACATAAATATGGTGTTTGTGGTTCAATGTTGGACTGGTTCAAGTCTTATGTTACAAATAGGTCTCAACGGGTTCAGTTTATGGGATCATCATTTCTATTTCTATGCTGGAACTCGATGAAAGCAACTTTACTTAACTGGGCTGAAGTTCATTCTGGTGTGACACAGGGATCTATTCTTGGACCTTTACTTTTCAACATTTTTGCTTTTGATTTGCCATTTTGTGTTCAGTCGAATCTTCGTCAATATGCAGATGACACTTATGTATAGAGTCATTAAAACTCAAGACGATGAATTGGCACTCCAGAATGACCTGCAGCACATAAACACCTGGTGTAATTTAAATTGTATGGCTTTAAACTCAAATAAATGTAAGCTAATGACTGTGACCCGTTCTAGAAATCCTGCCAAACTACTTTATAATATTGGTGATTACATACACTTTGGAATATGTTGATAACTATATACAAATACCTTGGTGTTATTTCTGGGACTCAAGCTGGAAAACTAATATTAATACTGTTACTTTCAAAGCCACTAGACTAAAATGGATTTATTGGTAGAGTAGATCAAACTAAAATTCTTATTTCACTTTATCGCTCGATTAGCAGACCCATACTTGAGTATGCAGCCCCTGTCTGGTGTCCTGCCCTTACTACCCAGCTTGAGAAGGTACGGAGACGTTTCACCCATTTTTGTGTAGCCCTGCCGAGCAGGGCTTTAATTAATTCCGACAGTGAAATTGAGTATTCCGACAGGTGTGTCAAGTTGGGTCTTCCCTTTTTAAACAACAGAATTCATTTCCTTTCAATTGTGTTTGCTATTAAATGTTTATATTACAAATTTGACATTCCTATTAATCTTTTGTCTGTTAATCGTAGACACACCGAAGTTGTTAAGTTTTCTCATCAAATGGCAAGGTCCAATGCTGGTCATTATTATCTTTTTCTATAGATTCCCAAGATTATG
Source organism: Zoroaster sp. YZ-2022 (assembly GCA_029582265.1). Classification (NCBI taxonomy): domain Eukaryota; kingdom Metazoa; phylum Echinodermata; class Asteroidea; order Forcipulatida; family Zoroasteridae; genus Zoroaster; species Zoroaster sp. YZ-2022. Next base: position 19,134,137 of record CM055825.1, on the reverse strand, counting down.
GGAGGTGCTACCAGCAGATGTTAAAGATAGTTATTTATAGTTTATCTTTATTTATTAATTCACTTAGAAAACATTTATTAGTCCCTGGCCTGGGAGATGCTCTAACTCAAACTGTGTAGTATTAACTTTTAATATTTTTATTTTAATATTGTTTTTATATCTCAAAGTGTGCCTAAAGCCATGTTGTTTATCGTTCTTTGTGTCATTCAATATTTGTTTACTTCCTAAGTGGTAGCATTAGGAGATCGACTCAACAGTAACTTAGTTTACTTTTTTTGTTATCCTACAGGGGTGCTACCTTTGTTTTTGTTTCTGTTAATTTAATGCAAGTTTGTGTTCATTTGTTTTTCTACCTGTGAGATCAATAAATGAAATTAAATGAAAACTCGACCCACCAAAAACACTAACGGAGGAGTTGACAAAAATCAGACTGACATGACTATATAAGGAAGTCACTGCATACAAAAATGCCTGATTTTTCATGAAATAAATATCCTGGAATTGTTCTCCACTCTACTGGGTAGGTGAGATTACATTATTGGTTACATTGAATGAGAAAAAGTGGCGGTCGGATGAGACATTCTACCCCAAGGGTCGAGTTGTCTCATGGGGCGAGTTGTCACAAGGTCGAGTTATCTTGTTGGTCGAGTTGTCACAAGGGTCGAGTTGTCTTATGACCCTGGATAAATACCCAGACATCTCACAATCCACAAGTTGTTGTGCATGCGGCGTAACTTTGGAAAGTTATTTTTAGAAAATGTAAGAAATTACACCATTTATGAAGTGTACGTTTGTAGATTTGCGTTCTCGTAAATGTAAGACGTGTTGCTTAATGATCAATGGACCATGTCACACTAACTTTGGTGGAGCTAGGACTAAGAGATAGGACCATAACTAGAATGATATCCAGTGATATTTGCGATATTTAAATAAACAACAACATTTATTAAAACTTACCTCGTCATCAATCCGTGCACAGTCGCTGCAATTCGCTTTCCAAACTCTACCAGAAATCTTATGTCTGTAATTCGTATGATCTCACTGCACTGGTAAAAGGAATGTTCTAATCTCAGTCCAGTGTTTTTATACCGAAAGCTCTGCACGGGATCGCATGCCTTTGTTGATATTTAAATCATTAAGGATCCAGCTGGATGGACGTGGCCTTAGTTCAAGACGTCTGTTGACTGATAACGGCAGCAAGCCGGGTAAGCCACTGCAATCGATGCCATTATGTTAAAAACATCTTGAATAAGACTAGGTCTATATGAGAATTGGGACTGAATGAGTACAACTCATTTTAATTTAGGGTGGGTAATTCAGCTCCTCTAAATAAATGGTCAATTGCAAATGACCAATAAAATAATTATCTAGCTATTTATGGAGAAACTTTGAACGTTTAAATTTTTGTGTTAACTAGAACGTCTTTCGCTGAATTGTGTTCAAATTTAAAACATCAGAAACATGCTAGATGCCCCTATCTTGTGAGTTGACGGTTCTATAATGCTAGACAATCACCAGGTGCGCGTGGTCACAGTCATTTTTGATACACCTGTTAACATGGTATAAATTACTGATAGTGTGTCGTTATGGTAGACAATACATTTCCAATAGGCTTTTCATGATCCTCATCCAGCCAGCACGCGTATTTTCCCACAGGACGAACGTGGGCATTTTTTTTTTTTAAATGTCTTTTTAATTAAAATCAATTTTTGTTAAAAGACAACAAGTTTTTAAAAATGGGAATTTCATAGAAATTGCCCACGTTCGTCCTGGAAAAAAATACGCAGGCAGCATGTCCGAAGTGGGTGTGGTTTATGCTAACCAACAGGATAGTTGTGCGTGACAGCTACGGCCCTGTATTATACCTACATGTACAATTTGTACATGAATGATTTACTCGAAGTAATTTACTTGCAGTGTTACCGAATACATTATAATATAATATTTCTACGCCCCATTAAATCCTAAAACGATAGACAGTTTTGAAACCCCTCAAGGGATGTTCGCTTTCTTGCAACGCATGGCGGCGCTTCAGGGTAATAACAAAGATTGATATCTAATTTTGTGTCATATTGATGAACAGTCGTATTTTGTGAAGACTAGGACAAATAATAATGCTTACCCTCAATTGAACAAACAATAGATTATGAACAAAAATCAAAATCCGAACATAGCGCTTTTTGTTCCGGTGCTGAATTAATTATTTTGGAGATCACATCTCTGCGACCATGACGGGGCAGTGTCCGCCCGTTTGCTCCTGCAAGAAAAACGCCGTTTTATATTTATACTGTATACATTGTATTTACTCTCTAAAAAGTTAAGATTCACTCTAAACGATTGAATCCATGCAGCCACAAATCTTCGCAGTTTTTCGATTCCTTTCAATCTGGGTAAGAATAAATTTCAATCTATGTAGCACTTTAAGATTATTGGACCGTCTACTCGAACGTAACTCTATTATAAACACGGAAGCTTATTTTCATTGCAATTTAAACATAATTAATAATATATTGATTAAATATATCACAGAGCCTTCAAACTTGACACATACTTAGAGCATAACATGTAGTTGTCAATAGAGTTATGATGTAGTTTCAGGTAAAGTTGTGACGTCATGGTGACTTCATCAGATATCGAAATAAATTATTTTCAAAAAATCATATCTCATGAACCACAAAATACATTTACACAATCTTTGCATCATCTCACAGATCTTGAATTATGTGACATATACAAACTGACCCCAATCTGACCCCTCCTTCCGGTCGAAACCGAAGTTTAAGTGAAAAATAATCTGCAGCCAACTTGATATGGTATTTGGGTGTGCCTTCCGTGAACGAAATTACGATCGACATTTGACCTTTTCAAAAATGTTACTGATGACGTCATCACCTGTCATAAAGCCCTCTGCCGGCAGGTTTAGAAAAATAATAATTTTCTATATATCTCAAAAACCATAGGAAATTTGAATATGACTTTTGTGAACAAAGTATTTAGTGACATCTTATCTTTAAAACAAATATGTTTGATGACGTCATCAAAGTTCAGAGCGCCCCTAGCAGCATTTTTAAAAAGAGAATCGTTTCCACCCACAGATATTGCACCAAAGCAGGTTCATGAACAAGTTTTATTGTGTTATATGACCTTCAAATCACCTGGTCTGACCTTTACTTCCGGTCTAAACAGAATGTTCAAATTCAACAGATTCTAACGCAAAATTTATAGTTCTTTTGAATATGAAATTGATATTGTTATAATAAAAGATTATCCATATTTGCAAAAAATATGATTGTGACATCATAATTTGATTGAACCGGAAGTTCTCGCGAACACCGTGTGTTTGTATCAACAAACACTTGACCTCTAGTTATTATTATTATTATTATTATTATTATTATTATTATTATTATTATTATTATTATTATTATTATTATTATTATTATTATTATTATTATTATTATTATTATTATTATTATTATTATTATTATTATTATTATTATTATTATTATTATTATTATTATTTCGCATTAGCACAGCATGAAAAGAAAGATCTTGTTTTCCTTTCTGCCGGTTACACCTCGAGTCAAGCTACGTCCCGTAGCCTTAGATCTCGAGTGTCTTTCGCAGAATCCTTGCTGTCCCTAAGAGTGCCGCCTTCTGTAGTAATTCTACTCTAACAGATGTTCCTATCTCCTTGAGATGTTTCTCCAACGCCTTCGGAATTGTACCCAGTGCTCCCACTACCACAGGAATTACCTTCACCTTGACTTGCCACAGCTTGCGGAGTTCTCTCGCTAAATCCTGATATTTCTGTACCTTCTCCTTCTCCTTCGAAGCTACTCTACTATCACCCGGTACAGCTATATCAATAAGATGACACATCTTCTCATGCTTATCCAAGACAACAACATCCGGCCGTCTATGTTCTATAACATGATCTGTCTGGATGTTGAAGTCCCAAAGAATCTTGACATGGTCCGTTTCTTCAACCTTTTCCGGCACATGGTCGTACCACTTCGATTGCACCTTGACACCGTACTTCTTACACAGATCCCAGTGGATCACCTTGGCCAACTTGTCGTGTCTGCCTTTGTACTCTGTCTGAGCATGCACTCTGCATTCGCTGACAATGTGAAATACAGTCTCCTCCGCCGCATTGCATATTCTGCACATAAAAGAGACATCTGACTTCTCGATCCTTGCCTTCATCACATTCGTCGGCAGAGACTGGTCTTGCGCTGCAGTAGTTAGACCCTCAGTTTCTTTCTTTAGTTCTCCTCTCCTCAACCATTCCCAAGACTTGCTACTTGCCACTTCTTCGGTACATCTCAGGAATCGGCCGTGAAGTGGTTTTTCCTGCCAATCTCGTGTTCTTTCTTCTCTTCTTTGACTCTTATACGCCTTTGGACCTAATTCGTCTGCCTTCATGTATTTCTGTGCAACCTTCAACAACTTTTCCCGAGTACTACTTACATGACACTGCAAGCTCCTTCTCTCGATGTTAATGCTGTCTGATACACTAAGTAACCGTCTTCCGCCCTCTGACCTTGGTAGATAGAGTCTGCTGACATTCGACCGTGGATGTAACATACCGTACATCGGTAAAACTTGTAGCTTTGCATGGTGAGGATGATAAGACGATCAGAGCATACTGATCGAAACGTCGAGTTGTACCCCCAGTTCTTTTCAGAACTAATTACTACTCAATTGAGATTCCACATGGTGTCACCGCAATTAGTCTTACTTATACCGTACATCGTCATCACTTTCCTCGTTTTCCTGTCAGCAACATCTACATCTGCCTTAGTCCACTCGACAATTCCCGCACTGTATCTCATTAGTGGCACAGCCCAAGTGTTGATCGCCTTTATCATATTCCCTCCATTCAGCTTGGACTTCAAACACTTCTTCACTCGTCTTATATACTCTTTCTTAAGCCTCTCTTTTGATTCCTCGTGCAGTACGTGATCTGCTTCAAGCACTCCAAGATACTTATAACTTTCTTCTTCACCCAACGCCCTCAATTGTGTGCCATCTGGGAAAGTAATTCCATCCGAATGTACCCTTTTACCCCTCTTCATGGTCATCGCAGCACATTTCTCCAGACCAAACTTCATGCCGATGTCATCGCTGAAGATCCGTACAGTCTGCACCAAGGAATCAATCTCTTTCTCGTTCTTCGCAAACAACTTCAGGTCGTCCATAAAGAGCAGATGATTAATCCTGCATCCATCCTTCGTCATCTCGTATCCCGCACTAACCTTCCGCAGAATCATCGTCAAAGGGAACAGCGCCAAAACAAACAACAGTGGAGACAGAGAATCGCCCTGGAAAATACCTCGTCTGATGTTTACCTTACCAAGACATTCATCACTGCCCATCAGATTTGTTCTCCATGTTTTCATGCTCTCACCCAGAAGACATTTCACGGCATCAGCTGCCCCTATCATATCCAAACATTCCATAATCCACGAGTGTGATACCATGTCGTATGCTTTCTTGTAATCTATCCATGCCATGGCCAGTTTAGTTTTCCTGTTCCTACAGTCCTTTAGCACCGTCTTATCAATGATGAGTTGGTCTTTCGTTCCTCTTGACCGCTTCTTGCAACCTTTCTGCTCATCTGGAAATAACTGCTGATCTTCTATGTGGCTATACAGATCTTCTGCAATGATACCGGTCAGAAGTTTATACATCATGGGTAGACATGTAATAGGTCGATAGTTACTTGCAACGTTACCCTTCTTAATGTCCTTCATGATGAGAACCGTTCTTGCTTCAGTCATCCACGTCGGAACGTTGCCACGCACTAAGCATTGTTGCAGCTGTTGGGCTATTCTTTCATGAAGACTACTGAAGTTCTTTAGCCAGTATCCGTGCACTTGGTCTGGTCCCGGGGCTTTCCAATTCGGCACTTTCCTCAACTGTTTCTTCACCTTGCTCACATCAATCTGAAATCCCTCTTGTTGTTGTACATTCTTTAACTCGTCTTTCACGTCAGCTAACCATTCTGCTTGTCTGTTATGATCACCAGGCTGATCCCAAAGGCCACCCCAGAAATTCCTCGCCTCTGCTGGCTCTGGGCCCACTTGTGAGTTGTTACATTTCCCGTCCATTTCTTTGAATAATTGACGTTGATTTGTACTGAATAGACGATTTTGATGAAACTGCCTGACTCTGTCATCGTACCTCTTTACTTTCGCAGCCTTCGCCTTAACTCTTTGCTTTATTTCCTCCTTAACTACACTCATCCCCTTTCCTTTTACTTGATACTTCTTTATTAATCTGTTCCTCATATCTGAATCTTTCATTGCACCTCTATCCATTTGCTCTATTCTACTGAGATCTTTGCGTAACTCGTTAATTTGGCCCTCGAGTCTGCGTTTCCACCAAGGTTTATTATCTTATATGTCGTGATTGTGAATGTGAAGATTTTACCCTGATCTCTCCGCTACAACTGCACCTGCAAAGACAAGATCGTTAATTTCAGAAAGATTAGTAGTACTTACCGTCCCAAGGATTCTACTTACCATAGCTGACACATTTGTCAGCTTTTTGGGACCTGACGCAATGCAGGAATACTCCACTTACCTGTCCCTTTTACCGATACCATTACCTCTTCAATCCTCTTCCTAATTTCTAGCTCTTCCTCCGTCAAGTCTTCTGTTTCTCCTCTACTCCTCCACTGACCTCAACTGCACTCTGGGAACTTGCCAGCTCACCAGCGACCACGTTGTCTAGTTCCTGCACTTCTTTATCCCCAGCCTCTGTCCGTGATATTATTCTACTCATCTCTTCCACCTCAACTTTCGTTAGCCACTGATTATGTTTGATTTGTTTTACCTGGTCGGCAAGCCGCTGTTCGCTTATTTCAAACATGCCTTTATCCTGCCATATGTTAATCATTCTCCTTCTGTACCCTCTGTTCTCTGGCTTGCTCCTTATAAAACATTCCATTGCAATTCTGTTATCGTCCTTACTCCACTTTCTCCTGTTTACAACACGAATTCTGTTATTGTTCTGAGCAGTGTGTATACGATCTGGCGGTACCTGCTCAAGCATACCGACCAGAACGGGCGATGGACTTCCTCTTTGAGAGTTCGTCGCTGATTCACCGTTGAGTTGATGCTGCATAGCATTCAGTATTATCATCACAAATTGTGAGAAAAGTTGTATTGTTTCAGGGGAAATTACATGCAAAAGCGATGTGTATTTCACCCTGCAGTAGTTCACTCAGCGTTAGTTGATATCAAGATGTTCTAAAGGACGCAGATGGACCGCGCGTCTCACTGCTAACTTTATACACTGAGTAACGTACGTTGTAAAGAGTCTTCCGAAATCGGAGAAATCCACAAGGTTTTTACAGTAAAAAGCCACAAGATCTTTAATGGCCGATGTTGAAACTTACCCTGTAGAGTCTACTCGGTAGCACCTACAAGGAGTACACTTTTGGTAATAATTATACGACGGGAAACAATAAATATTTTCGCTTGAATCGAGAGCCGATCTGTCGCAGTGTTTCTTGTCTCGACGCCATATTATTATTGTTATTATTGTTATTATTATATTATTATTATTATATTATTATTATTATTATTATTATATTATTATTATTATTATATTATTATTATTATTATATTATTATTATTATTATTATTATTATTATTATTATTATTATTATTATTATTATTATTATTATTATTATTATTATTATTATTATTATTATTATTATTATTATTATTATTATTATTATTATTATTATTATTATTATTATTATTATTATTATTATTATTATTATTATTATTATTATTATTATTATTATTATTATTATTATTATTATTATTCTCTTGTGTTCTGTGTGTGATTTCATAATTTGTTGTGTTATATAGCTACAAAAAGAGACATATTTATGAAAGCTTAATTATGAAATCCATAACGGAAAAATAAAATCGAGGTAGTTTAGTAACCATGAGCGTCAATATACCGATTGTTGGGGGTGGATATATGCCCCCATTTTTAGTCTGAGGAGGAGCTGGTTTTAGTCTTTATTCAAGGCGCAAGAAGCACCCTGTACAACAAGCATCCAGGTCCTACCACGTGTGCCTTGAATAAAAGCCACAATTAAAAGTTTATAGGCAGAGGTGTGATTTGACAAAAATGGGTAGCAGGCCTGGGTCTCCCTTTGGTCTAGAGGACAAAGCCCCCTGAACCCCATGGATGTTTAATTTTGGAAGATTTACAGACTCACATCCCCACAAACAAGAAACTAGAGGTTTGGACACAATACAGGCAGGCTACTTCTCCTTTAAAGATAAGTTTGAGCCAAAGGGAGATTTTAATCCTGACACCAGGATGTTAAGTAAATGTTTTTTCATGAAATATCTTTCGAGAAAAGTACAACCACAGGCTCTCAACATTCATCCAAGATAAGTTTGAGGCAAAGGGGGATTTTTATCCTGAAATCAGGAAAAATCCTGAGAAATCACAGGCCTGTGTAGAATCATCCACCACTCTTGGGCCCAAACTTAAAACAATTATAAGTTGAACTCCTCCGTAGCACTTCACAAAATTCTCCACATTGAATAACGTTTTAATACAGGCTTTTGCTTCTGATTTTATTTAGTTAATTAAAACAATTAATAACAAAAATATGAATTGGTGTGGATTCTAACTCCGTACCCTCCTTCACATGAGATCGTAGATGGTCTGTATTATAAACTGGTTAGAATAATCACTATTAACAGTCAGTGGTTGGTATCCATGTATTCACACGAGAAGTGAACGCAAATACATATATACGCATTATACCTACAATCATGGTCACTATTAATTGGAACACTTGTATCCCCGAGCCCCCGTACAGTTATGAGTAAATGTTTTTTTTTCATGAAATATTTTGCGACAAAAGTACAACCACGGGCTCTCAACATTGAATGGAGGGGTGCTGTGGGTACTGATTAATGTATAAGAGCTCCAAACAATTTTAACCATGATTGTACACTCTTAAAATGTTGAATCAACATTTTAAAGAGTTCGGTTTGTCTATAACGTTTGATTTAACTTTTAAAAGTGTTGAATTAACGTTGATAAAATAAGATTTAACTTGACACTTTCTTTGAGTTGAATTTAAGTTTATAAAATGTTGACAATCCAATCTCATCGTCTTGTATTGTAATACATGTAGTTAATATAAACAAACTACACACTGGCATAGAGGGCGCTATATCAGCGGACCGGGAAGTGTTGGGGGGGGGGGGGGGGTAGTTGTACCAAACTAAATGCCACTTAGTGTAATAGTGAAATAATCGGTTAATGTTACAAGAGGCCTACACAGTGAGCACTAGCGAAAATAAAAATTGTTTCTGTAAAAAAAATGCGGGTCAGCCAATCAGACCTAAATGTTCAGATTGACACCCAAATCATTGGCAGATCCAGTAATGAAATCAGAGGCGGGCTGAAACTACAACTGATCATCACAAAATGGGAATAATGGCTAAGGCAGGAAGGAGGGGGAGGGGCTTCAACCCACCGACCCACACCCTAGATCCGGCACTTGTACTGCACAGTGAACCACCACATGGATACGACCAAATGTATGAAGCCAACCTCGTTATAAGTTTGAGGTTTCCCATTCAGTCAGTGGAACAAAAGTTTCGGGGGGGGGGGGGTGCTGGAAGGACGGACTTGCGAGCGCAAAGCGCGAAGCCATTCACGGCGGGTGGTCCGGAGCCCGCCTAAGGGCCCTGGAAATGTTGGATTCTAGGCACTCTCTGATACTATAATAATATGAGCGTTTTCAGGACCAAGTTTGTGAAGAATTCTGCGTCATGATTAACCATGAGTAACCTTTTCCCAACTTAACTGACGATATTATAAAAAAAAACATAAATAACCCTCCCACACACACACACAATTATTCTCACCTCTGAATCATTCTCTCCTCTGACATTTTGTGAATGTATGGTTTTATCTTGTTTTCATTTTTTATAACTATAAATCCGTAAAGTGTGGAGGTTTTTCATTAGGGAAACAGTGGGTTCGGGAAG